>JAOYSI010007606.1:0-12033 GCA_025775065.1 Hiodon alosoides | reverse complement strand
ATATACACAAACAGTACTGTGCAATAGTATTAGGCACATGTGGAAAAAAAAAATCTGTAAAGCGAAGATGGTTTCAAAAAGAATGAAATGAAAAGTGAATGAAAATGTAAAAAAAAAAATACTAAAAAAATTTAAAAACCCTCAAAAATATAATCTAAATATGGCCTTTAAAATGGCGTTGATTCTCTTGATTTTTTTTCGTGTAGTTTTATAAGACAGTTGGCAAGTTTATTGTTCCAAGCATCTTGGAGAACTTTCCACAGTTCTTCTACAGACTTTGGCTCTCTCGCTTGCTTTTGTCTGCCCAGATAATCCAAGATCAGGTTTCTTCTGAGGCCATCCAGTCTGTTCCAGAATGCCTTGTTCTTCTTTTGGAAATGTTTGGAAATCTAAAAATAGCTTTTTTCTACTGACACTAAGACAGAGGACCATAAATTTACATCAAAGACTATAGTATTGAAAAAAATCTAGGGTGCCTAAGATTTTTGCACCGCATTATACACTCACCGGACAATTTATCAGGTACACCTCTTAAACTGCTCGTTAATGCAAATGTCAGCCAATCACGTGGCAGCAACTCAATGCATTTAGGCATGTAGACATGGTCAAGATTATGCGCTGAAGTTCAAACCAAGCAGAATGGGGAAGGAAGGTGATTTAAGTGACTTTGAACGTGACATGTTTGTAGGTGCTGGTTTGAGTATTTCAGAAACTCACAACCATTTTCACGCACAACCATCTCTAGGGTTTACAGAGAATGGTCTGAAAAAGATAAAATATCCAGTGAGCGGCAGTTCTCTGGCTGAAAATGCATTTTTGATGGCTGAGATCAGAGGAGAATGGCCAGAATGGGTCGAGCTGATAGAAAGGCAACAGTAACTCAAATAACCACTCGTTACAACCGAGGTATGCAGAAGAGCATCTCTGAACACACAACACTTACAACTGTGAAGCAGACTCCTACAACAGCCACTCCTGTCAGCTAAAAACAGGAAACTGAGGTATGAGGTAAAATTTGTATGGGCTCTCCAAAATTGGACCATAGAAGATTTGCAAAATGTTGCCTGGTCTGATGAGTCTCGATTTCTGCTGCGACATTCAGATGGTAGGGTCAGAATTTGGCATAAAAAACAGGAAAGGATGGATTCATCCTGCCTTGTATCAACATGTCAGGCTGGTGGTGGTGGTGTAATGGTGTGGGGGATATTTTCTTGGCACACTTTGAGCCCCTTAGTACCAATTGACTATCGCTTAAACGCCACAGCCTACCTGAGTATTGTTGCTGACCATGTCCATCCCATTATGACCACAGTGTACCCATTTTCTATTGGCTACTTGGAGCAGGATAACGGACCATGTCATAAAGCTCACATCTCAAACTAGTTTCTTGAACATGACAATGAGTTTGCTTTACTCAAATTGCTGCCATAGTCACCAGATCTCAATCCAATAGAGCACCTTTGGGATGTGGTGGAACGGGATATTCACATCATGGATGTGCAACCTACAAATCTGCTGCAACTGCATGATGCTATCATGTCAATATGGACCAGGAACTCTGAGGAATGTTTCCAGCACCTTGTTGAAACTATGCCACGAAGAATTAAGGAAAAAGGGGGTCCAACCCAGTACTAGCAAGGTGTACCTAATAAAGTGTGTGTGTGTGTGTGTGTGTGTGTGTGTGTGTGTGTGTGTGTGTGTGTATATTACTAAAACTCGCACCACTTGAAGCCAACCAAGTAATTTTAGAGGGAGTGGAAAAAATACTGCCGTGCTGTACATTTTAATGATCCACTTAAATCAGACTGGGAAGATTCAGCGTGCAAATGTCCGGGCAGAACAATACTATTTTTCTTCTACTTACTCTCAGGTAAGATCTATGCATTGTCTTCCCATCTAAATGGGTCAGTTCCAGCCTCCCCTGTTGCTCTGTTACACCATAAAGGAGAATAAACACATTCATCATTGTGCTCCCCAGCAGTTGGATCCTTACACATTGAGTATTGAGCTCTGGACACCGCAAGCACAGTGTGTATTTCTGCACACAGAAATATGGGCTGAAATATGACAATATTCATGTAAAGCAGTATTTAATTTAATGTCATTGGAAGTCCACAAGTGTCCCATGTTTAAATGTTTTTCACTTCATCAGCCTACAGTTGGCCGCCATTTTAAAACACTCAGACAAAGGTATTGAAAATGTGGTTAATTACATTGCAATGGCATTAATTCAATCGCAATGGGAATTATATTTAAATTTTCCTTCTGATGGTCAATGTTTACCTGAATTACTTTATTGTGAACTTTTCTAATAAGCAACATCTACAGAAATTGCTTTATTACAGCTACTATCCACTAACATAGATTACTGGTATATGAAAAGAAGTCATTTGAACTAAGTGCCTTCCCTCTTGTGACTTGCCCTGTATTTTAGTAGCTCATTTGCTATGAACTGAAATAAAGGGTATTTCAAAGGTTTCTACAAAAATAGTAACAGGGAAAGGTTACGTGTGTGTCTTTGGACTCTTCGGGCTGCCCTGGATCGACTGTTTCCAAGTGACTTACACTCTGCACATAATCTTCCAAAGGCCATAAAGAGGCTCCATCTCTTAATTTAACTAAGAGACTGAACTATTTGAATAGCTAGCTAAAGAAGACACACAAAAAAGTCTGACATAGGGAATACAGAGATTAATATTTTCTGAGATTAAAAATTTTCTGAGAAAAAATGAAAACCATAGCAAAGATATGCCTAAAATCAAACAAAATGACCAATAACGACTACATATTATTATTGCCATTGTTATAATTTTTTGCTGATGGAAAAAACTAGGCTATAAAATTTTGCTGTCAGGAATGTTCTTCTTAAACAGAGCAGTTTATCGCAACAGCGACATTAGTTCCATAATTCAATTTTGCAGAAATGTACACGTTCTAATTCTTAACAAAACAGCAATTTTATACATGCTTTATATATGCTTGTATATGCTTTTAATACAGTCATTCCCAGGACTTTTTTCCATAAATTTACATTTTTTTTCTTCTTATATTTATTCTTCACAATAACTCCCACAGCTCATTGGCATGCCATGCAGAATCTGAACTTTAAGTCTAGTGCAAAACAAACTAAATTGTTTGGAATTTAAGCTCCAAGACAGATGGTGCAATATGTGTCATCTACAAAATATACAAACCGTTCCACTTTCACTGAGGAGAAGACTTCAACATTCATCACTTTTCAGTTGTTTGCAAATGAGTAGTGGAAATGCATATACACCAGGTGTAATATGGCTTTTGTTAATTGTAGTTCACAAATCTAAATTCCAGTTAGGGCTGTTAATTCATTATTCAGTTATCCATGGTAAGTTTTACAGTTTTACACATGATATGTATACACTGACCACATTACTCATGGGTAACAGCAATTCCAATTCTCAAATAGCAATTCCTTTTCTAGCCCAACTCTTTAACCACTGTTCAAAGCTGCTGGTTAGTATTCAAGGGAAAGCAAAAGGGCTCATTGTTAGTAAGGACAACAATGTTCCTTCTCATGGTCTATCTGGTCTAGTCAAATTAAAACCGATTGTCCCTCCCATCCTCGCTGCTAACGTTTCAGTCTTCATTCTCAGATTGTAATGTGTGGTGAATGGCATGCATGTGCTGGACATATCCAAAGAAAATGACAACAAAATATCTCTGCGTGGGCATAATTTTGAGCTTGCCTTTAAGATGTTAAAAGAGTACTTTTTTCCATTACTGCTTTGTAACAATCCACTGCTCTCTGGGCCACTAGGGATTCCATTCTGCACTTTCTTACGCTCTGTATAAAACCTTCTTACCTCTTATGCAAAGCTTCCTCACAGATTTGCACCTGAAATTTTGTTCCCATCTCTGATGAGACTATGGGTCACACCATTTCTTTAAATAAGACAGAGCCAGACTACCCAACTGGTAATAATGAATGTTAAAGGGGCATCGCTGCAGAGACGAGAACCGAATCAAACCCTCGGAATTAAGATTACCTAATTCTAGTGCTTCAGTAGCTCCAGGCAAACTTTAAATAAGACATACAGATATATTTATGAACTTTTGATATGGACTTTTTGGTGTTAGATAATAAAATAAAGTTTGTTGAAATGCAACATAAATGAGTGCAAAATCAAAGTTTATACCTGGACTAGAAACTCCCAGGATAATCTGAAGTGCTGCAACAAAAAGGTATTATAATTTTTTGTTTGAAATTGACCCCAAATGTCTATCTTTATCTTTGCTCTTGTGCTATATTTTAAAACATTATTGTTTTTTTGTATCAAACTAATTCTGGTTTTATATTTCTCTTCCAGGAGCCGAGTGATTGGCTCCTTGAAGAAAGTCCATAGAATCAACAGGACACGCACACGCACACGCACAGGCACAGGCACCTTAAAATAGTTTTGAGCTAGCATAGTGAAGTGGAGTCAGCACCCACAAAAATGTTGCAGGCTTTAGCTGCAGCGTGTAATTAACAATTATTATTTGTTGCTCACTTGGAACCACACATATAGAAATTTTATTTGTTTACAAAGCCTTGATAACCATAAAATATGTTCTCTTATCTAGATAACACTGTTTGTGGAAAGGGTTTTAAGTAAATACATTTTTTGTGAAATTTAATTGGAGTTTAACCCCATTTCCTAGCAACACATGCCACTGAGACGAGTCTGGTAGAAAGCTGTTGCATGTTTAAAATTTTAGGTTTTTATGATGTGCAGCACTCAATAGAATAAGCCTGCATCAAAATACTGACGCAGTGAATCATTTCAAAACTCATGGTTCCAGAAATGAATTCATCCTGCTTATTGAAGTCTAAAAGGTCTGCTTCTGGTGTAGATTTGTGGAAATCATTGTGCCCAAGCTGCGAGAAAACATGCCTAAACTAAAATGTGGCACTCTTTTGTATTAAATTCACAAAAAACTAATTAGCTTTAATTCCAGATTTCACACAGCCACACAGAATCCCACACAATAAACATACAGGAACTGTCTGCTTAAAGTTCAGCTCAGTTTTTAGGCCAAGGGGCTCCTTAGAGACGGCACCACGTGCATCAAATAAAATCTAAGCAGATCCGTTCAATTCTTCTCACAGCAGAAGGTCCCTGACTACAACCCAGAGTCCATCTGTTATACGACAGGAAGATTTAACACATCAACTCAGAGTTCGGTTTCCACCAACCTGGAGAAAGGGACCAATGGATCATGACCTTAAAATAGATAACCTTGGATGCTGTAATACTGATCAGACAAAGGAAGGCTGGCTTAGTAGGCCGACTTTGCGCCTGACTGAAATCTCCGTTGTAACAAAGGCAACGGCATTCTCTGTGCATTACGTCTGCGGGGCGTTGACCATATAGCTGGCTGTACTGCGCTTCTGCCTCAAAAGATAGCAGTTCTGCTAAGCAAACATTTCATCTGATACGTTTCCATTGACTGCAGAATCAACTCCATCAAAAGATTTGATGAGAACTTCCATGAGAAGACCCTTTTAACCAAAACTTTTACAGATGTCACATTTTTGGCTATAGTACTATAGTCCATTGCTATAGTCCATTGCATTTAGCTCCATAATATGTGATCACCAAGAAGTCACTTGATATTCTCAGGCTGATGACCTGTCCTCCAATGATTTCAACAGCCAGGGGATTAGCTTGAGATGATTGTCAGGTGACAAATTATGAATGGGGCGACATGCTGGAATACAATTTGCAGCACTCTTCCACACTTTCCCAGTGTTTTTCCTGTGTGGTGGATTTCAACAGTCAGCTGGAAGCAAAGGCAATGTCTCTAAGGATGCAGGTAATTGAGAGTGAATCATTGATTCCCGTTTCTTTGTTCATTTATTTATTTAGTACAGTTTTGACACAAGCCTCCATGCTGCCCGCATGCAAAACCTTTTGACTGTCAGTTTACACCCACACCTTGGTGGCAGTAGGTCACGGTGCCCCTTGAGCATCAGAAGGACAAAAACACGCTGGGCTGCAAACCCTCTAATTGGTCTATGTGGGCCCCTCCATTCCAGAAGTTTTACTTATCACATTGGAAACTTTTGCAAACTGTCTTTGTATGTCCAAATGCACCTTGACTGCTTTACCTCCGGGGGTGAAAAGGAGGGTGGTGTTCAGAGGACAGAGGTTAGACAATCTTATAGTGATTCCGCTTGTCTGGTGATGATGTCATGTTCTTGTTTATTCCTTCACCATTAATAATAAGGGCAGCCCTTCAGTTTTTTGTTGAAATGAAACTTGGCTACGTTGTAAAGAGTTGGTACATATTTATTACTTTGATTTAAAATAAAATGATAGAAGAAATTATTTGTTTACATAGCAAATGAATGTGTTTATCTTGGATTGGATTGCATAAAATCATAAAATCATCGTAGGAATTGTTTTTCTTTCTGAACATGGCTCACCTGAGTACATGGTTATGAATCAGCTTTACCTGTAGACAGTACGAATGCAGAATATGAAGATTAATAGAGTGCTGAATTTCAGAAATTATTTAAATGATTCAATACTAAAGATAAGTGTACATACAGGCCAAACACTACAAACAATTTGGGTCAACAATTTAACAGATTTTTTGGGGTCATGGAAGTATATAATAAATGAATACATTAATTAATTTTATTTTGGAACAATTGTAATACGCAATCACAATTTGAAACAACACTGAATAACAATAACTGAAAATAACTATAATTGATTAAAAATAATCAGCAGGCTTTTTTTGATTGGAAAACATTTTCAATATGTATTTAACAGAAAGCTGAGTGATTATGCAATGCCCTTAGGAATTTCATACATCTTTCATAATTTCTGTGCCTAATCTAACTTAAAAACCAATTTTCCAAGCTGTACTCTTTGCTTTTAATGTACATTGCTAGATTTTGTTTGATTTACTCACATTCTACATATATAATTTGCACAATTTGTGAATCTGAAACGCATTTATTAGCATTTAGAATACTTTTTAATTAAAATCTGAAATAACTTTAGTTAATGTGTGCAGATTCCTTTTTGTGTGTAGAAAATCATGTTTGTACAGATGACCTTTCACATGGTTTTCCTCACTTCATGGAAGTATTTACAGAGTACGCGATCATGCCTGGCTATTTTAAGCCCTCATAGGTGCAGCTGATCTATACTTGTAGACCAGGATTCAGAATCCGGGCAGAAAGTTAACATCCAAAATACATTGTGTAATGTCCAACCCTATAGAGACCAGTGGGAACCGGTGATGCTGAGTACTCATGAACACTAGAGCAAAGCTGGTGTACATTTACATATTTTAAATACTTTCAGAGGCCTCGACAGCAGCAGCTTGTAATTAGTCATCAAAACCTTTCAGCCATGCCACTCTGCCTGCTTTTAAAAGCACAAAAGCGAGAGGAGGGAGGAGAGGATGGAGAAGGCAGAGGAGCAGGATGGGTCTCAGGAGACTCATCAACAGTGGATCTGGGTTTAGCCGAGTGAAGATAAAAGCCTGCTGCGACAGTACAGGCCCCCTGTCAGTTTTCATTTGACTTTATTTCTTAGTCATCTCAACGCTCCAAGGAAAGCTCAGGAGGTGATTTCAAGAACATATTGGAGGCCAGCCAAGAGATACTCTGTCTACCTGGGGCAATAAAGCACTGCTATGGTCATAAAAAAGGGCAGGGGGGCTCATAACTCTGAAATGTGAACTGGTTATATGCCATCCTTCAGAAAGGGTTACCTTATCTGTTTTTACAACAAATTAAGAGTTTTAGTTCATGTAAAAAATAATAATAATTACACACGAGAGAGTCAATATTTCCCACAAGGAAAACTTGCCGGCAGTTTATATAATCTAAAGTCACTCTATTGGATAAATTTGTCAGTTTTAGTGACTATAAATTTTATACTTACTTTTCCCCTCTCCCTCTCCCTCTGTAGAATTCTTAAACATGAAATAATGGAATGGCCCAATGTCATGTATACTGAGTGGTCACGTTATATAGTATGTTTCCGTGGGGCATATTAAGAGTTGAGCAACATTTGAATGCCACAGGATATCTGAACATAGTTGCCGATCAGGTGAATCCGTTCATGGCAGCAGTGTATCCAGTTTGCAAATGGGTTCTTCCATCAGGATAATACGCCATGCCATAAGGCAAGGATTGCCCAGGAAGGGTTCCAGGATCATGACTGTGAATTCTGCTTACTACAGTGGCCTTCTCAGTCAATAGATCTCAATACAATCAAGCACCTATGGGATCAGATGGAGCGAGCCATTCAGAGTAGATCTTACCCAAGAGCCAATTTGTGAAAAGTATGGGATTCAATGGAATCGACACAGGCCGGCATCCCCGTGGCGTGCATTCAACACCTTGTTGAGTCCATGCCTGAAAGATTCAGGCTGAGGGCAAAAGGGTGAAAAAAAGAGCATCCTTTCTGAGTGTTATATGCCATAAAATATGAACACGCAAAAAAGGACCGTAAATTAAACCAGATGCCAGGTAGTGCATTACTAAGCAATTCAAATTTGAATGGTAAAACAGTTGAACCCTTGCCCTCTCTACAAAGTGACAGGACTACAGATGCAACTGCAAGTCCAAGAGGTTAACCCTTTGAATGGTATTTTAAAAATATGAAAGACATATTCAATGGAAATTATAATTAAATCTAATCATGGCAATAAATCTGTATAAAAATGTAAAATTCAGCTGACACTGTATAACCGAGACCCTGATTAACCATTATATTTAATGTGGAGCAACCAATGCCAAATTGTTTATTTAGTAGAAGTCATGCTTACAGAGACAGTTACTTCTGTACAATTGTTACATGTAATCATAGGCACAGAGATTGCATTCATTGGGCAGATCACTAATTAAAAACAGAACTTACGTTCTACTGACATCTAGCTGTTTACTAAAATGTCTCTTGACATTCCTCACAGGATGTGAGCGGAATCAGTAAAAGGTATTGATCAGTTTATGCTCGCATGGAGGCAGTTTTCAACAACATCCATATATCCAGTAGACCCATTAACATCCCCATCTGTGGTCCGGGGAAATGCCAAATGTCATGTGAAGAACCAAAGCAGTTAAAACCCACAGACCAATCACATTTTTGGAAGGAAAAAGGAAAACCTGATACTAGTCAAATACAAATGTAGCCATATCTGAAAGAAGGAGATAAATGCCTACCTATTGCATTCTGGAAGAATGGTACTTATTTTAATCTAACCTAAATTTAGGTAGGTTGTTGAAAGACAATATTCGTCAGGCTTAGGGTTTTACTGTTTTTCAGTTTTGTGACTAACACTGAACTTCTAAGAACCTCCTTTAATCTAGAGAGCCCAACATACCCCATTCTCTCCTGTCACGTGCAACCTTGTCCCTGATAACTGGAGATTATGGTACCCCTGGGTACTTCCCTCTTGATTAAAAACAAATCTAACAAAACCACTGCCTCCCATCAGAAGAAGACCTCTCCGTCACCGGTCTCCCAACTCCTGTGGACATTTCCCCAGATTGATATATTTCCAATTATGTTAATAAAATTATCTTGTTTGGATAGAGTTATTACTATAGCAGAGCATCAGAGCACACTGTCAGTTCTATTATGATATAAATTACATCTTTATCACTTTGTCAAATATAAGATGACAGCAGCGGAATTGCCGCATAGCTTCCATCATTCCCCATCCCCCCTTAATGACATACCCTCCGGCATGTGCTCCTGACCTAAGCAGTCATGGCTGGAGCATTTCTCCAAGTAGGTTCCCTACAACAAAATAAACTTTGCGGTAATATAAACAGTGAAACTTAGGAGGAATGCAGGAGCATACACAATCAGTTGGGTGCCTGTAATGTACCATGTGCATTGAATAAAGTATCCCTCGGCATTTTGAATGAACCCGGAGTTGTGGCGGACAGTAGATGTGGCTTTGGGAAGACTGCTTTTTATTTGAGTCAGTTTGCAGTCTTCACGGTCACCTTCCATTATATATTCAGCTCTGCAAATGCATAAAGAGAGTAAAACCATCAGCAAAATCTCTTCTCTTGGTTTAAACGATGTATGAGCTTAGCTGAATGTCTTAACGAGACTAGGGCTGGGACCAAATCAAAAACAATGCCATTTACATAACTGTATTTCATAGTATTTACTTTCTTTGCAAATATCTCTGCTCATGGAGATTTTTAAAAAAGGCCATTAAATACGGTTGCGTAAAGTTTGATTAGCGGATTGCCAAAGTGTTTCTTGTGCCCCAGTCTAGATTTGTAAACTGCTGGATCAAAATGTAGCACCTTATAACATTTGAAAGAACCACTTTGGTGGATTGGTTTGGTTCTAAATTGACGTTTTATTTTTATTGTTTTATTATTGACTTTTGTTATTTCACTCGAGTCACATGCTAGTGATTAGTGCTTGCAAAGAGCCACTTAGTTTGGTTAACTTCATGTGAAATAAATGTGTCTGAACACCGTTTCTTGCCTTGGACCCCACCCTTAATGAATTTACCTTGTGGCCACATCACCAGCTACACCACGGCAGACGAAACAAAACAAGATTTAAAAATAACTACAGGTGTTATGCGAAACATTTAGACATATTAGTTTTATGTCTAATATAAATCCCTAACAGTAATATTATCTTCAGTTAAGAGCTGAGGAACTAATACACAGATTGGTCATACATTAGGTTGGTGCTTATTGCTAGTCAATTAGCAATCAGTTAATTATACAAAAATAAATAATGAGTTTTTTTCAATAAGAATCACTTGCTGAAAGTGATTGATCAACCTCTACAAATGTTTTTTTACCATTCATTTATAAAACATGTTTGTATTTATTGCATGATAGGAGCCTGTACAGGAGCTTGACAACATTAATGCAAAATGTGTGGCTTGCACATGTACCAGCATGCGAAATGTGCTTATTTATTTACTGCTCATTGGCAGATAAATGGAAATATGAGCCTTGAGCCAGTAGGTTTGCACAGTGAGATGAAAAAGCATCAGAATACTTTTGTTGATTCATTTTCCTTGATCACTCCATAATTGTTATTATTTGATGAATGGGTTAAGGTGATATACCTCCTTGCCTTTAAACATGGGTAAAAACTGTCCAACTCCCCAAGGTTGAGAGTTTATGAGAGTTGAAGTTCTGGTCTGAAGGCAGAGACTGGTTTTAACTAGCAAGATTCAGTGCTGCATTTATTAGCATCCATGCTCATAAAAAAAAAAAAAAAAAAATTCTGGCCTCTGGCTACACTCATGAGTATTTATAAATGGGAAATCCTAGAACAAATTTTGAATTTAAATAATTGCTGGTTGCAGCAATTCTTTGCACATAGACGAAATCCAAATTCCTGAACACTTGCCTTCCACTGTAACTTCTGTTCCCCAATGCTGGAACATGATTTACGGACAATGTAAAATGCAAATAGTCACGTTGTATAAAGTATACTTATTTATGTGTCACATTTAAAAGTGATATTTTAAAAGGTAAGAAGCATGTTGCAATTTGTCTGCTCCAATATTAAGTTAACAAATGGTGTTTGGTGGGTGATTGTGTACTGGCTGCTGTCCTTGTGCTGTGTAAACGTTATCTTAAAATAAGGACGAAGTTCACCCTGGTACAAAAATTAGGGGTAAATATTACACCTATTGTATAACTATGCATTTTACCGACCAACCAGCTGTGACTTGTTGTTTTCACCATCCAATTAAATTTTTAGTCCCTTGCACCTTGGAATTTATGTGGCTGTTATGTTTTCAGGCAGTGAGAAAAATTCATTTGTCTTACTTTTCCTTTTGTATACCTAGTGAGGGTCCACATTTGACTGCTGGGAGTAGACTTATATTAGCTAGGGGGTATATGTGTTGGCCAGTTTTTGATGATGTGTATAACCTCAACTGCCTAACTTACTACTCTGAATTTATCCGTACTCTTGTTGGACATAACCAGACATGATTTAACTAAAAGTAGGGGATTGGCAAACGTTTTTATTTTACTCAATACAATATATA
>JAOYSI010007604.1:0-12034 GCA_025775065.1 Hiodon alosoides | reverse complement strand
CCTTGAATTCCTGACACCACGGTTGTCCAATATGCCAACAATGAACACTGTTGTAGGTCTTTAAAAACAGATAATATGTTCAGGAGCTTGTCATGACAGCGAGTGAAACAACGTGCGCCAATATTTACTTATGTCAGGCAAACCACTACTTCCATGTTCTCGAGGAAGTTAGTTAGCGGTAGAGCATGCGTAGTACTTCTCGATTGTCTTTTTGGGATATGGAGTCTCTGAAAAGCTAACATCCGCTAACACGATCGTGGACTTCAGTACCCATAGGCAACCCCTCAAAACAGATCGTGTACCTTGCGTCGCGTAACCTGTTCAGTGACTGCCATCCTACTAGTCAGATAATCAAATGTTTACTTTAAGATGATGTTGTTGTTTTCGCTAGCTGATATGAAACTAAACAGTTTCAATTAACCGCCAAATATACTATCGTAAAGACCAGTTTTTATGTAATAAAGTGCAATAGTAGCTAGCCGACAGCAGTGAGTCCTTATGCTCGCAGAAACGTGTGTTTTAGAGAGTTTTATTCAAGAAAATAACTTTCTGTATTTATTAATCTAGTTGCAATGCTGGATTTTTGTAAAGTAGAGGGCTATCCCGTGTACGTCTTGTGTGTTCTGTTATTGACCTATTTACTTAATCAGCTGGACCGATACATTCTCGCTGTTGTGATACAACCCATAGCACAAGAGATACAATTTGGGGACAAGAGTTGCATTTCTAATGACAGCGAAAGTTTTTCAGTCGAGCGTTGCAACAATGCTAGCAGTGAAAACGAGTAAGCTTCCGTCCTAAGTCGAAATTTTATCAGGATCATTTTTATTTATTTATCTATCTATCTATCTATCTATCCCAAATGACTTTCCCAGGTGTCTTTCTCTATTGAACGCAAAAAATTACCGCATATGCAAATGGGTCTTCAACGGCAATGGTTGGGAGTACCAAGTTATGGCTGGGCCTGTTTTTATCCTCATCTATACAATCATGGGTCAGTAAAAATTAGGTTACTGTAAATGTCATAAAGTTAGTTAGTGCATCTAAATTGCTATGTTGAAGCATGTTTGTGTCATGCTCTGTAATGCTCATCTGTCGTTTGAGTTTATAGCTGAAGCCCTGTCTCAAATGCGAACAAGCAATTTATTTATTTTTCTTTGTTGCTAAGGGATTTTCATCGGATTCCTTGCTGATGCAATCAATCGGGAGCTCCTGCTGTCCTTCAGTCTTTTCTTTTGGAGTCTCATGACCTTCCTGATGGGATTCATCAGCGAGTTCTGGCAACTGGTGGTGCTCCGTTTTGGGCAGGGCATTGGGTAACTTTGATGGTACCGCACTTCACAAAATTAGCCTATAGTTAGTATACCGGCGATCAGTTTTATTTTTTCCCCCCCCAATTTGGAATCACCTGTTGGGATAATGTTTGAATGTGCCCGGGAAGCTAGTGGGAGACGCTTATTAGCGTTGATCCAAAAAAAGCCCAGCCGATTTAAGCCAGCCCAGCTAATTGTGCGTGAAACTGTGCTCTCCTGGTCACAATCAGCTAATGACATGAGCTGGATTTGAACCTCCAAACTCAGCCTGTGCAATGGTTAACAAATTTGTAAATGCTGGATTTGTGGTAGTGTGCGTTGCTGAAGACCATTGTGTAAAATACCAATCCTTTGCTGACCACTCATCTGCCTGACTTTGTAGAATTATCTATTCTATGTGAAGCATTGGAGAACCGTTCATTACTGTGGCATGAAAATGGCAAAGCCATTGCAGTAAGAGAAAACTTTCTGCCAATACACAACCTCACATATTATAACTAGTTTAGCATGCTTATAATGGATTTATAGAGGAAAACAAAGAATATGATTCTAATTTGCGTTCTCCGCTATCGGTTTTACAATTTAATCACTATAATGCGACAGATGACAAACTTATAATATATGAATAAATGTTAAAATTGGCTAGATAATTTTCTGGCCGGTGTTGCATCGGAATCAATCCCAGAAATGTAATTTGTTATGATTAGTAAGGAAAACAGTGTTTAAAATTAAGGCAATATCTGGTGTGTGTTTTGTATTGTGTTTTTGTGGAGCATGTAGGGAGGCTGGGTGTACTCCATTCGCTGCCAGCCTGATAGCAGATTACTTCCCAGAGGCCGCCAGAGGCTCAGCAATGGGTTTTTACAACTGGGGGATCTACATAGGTTACAGCCTGGCTTTCGCTGTGGGGAACTACATCACCCGTGCCAACATTATGGGAATGGTGAGCCCCTCCCATCCCCCTCTCCCATTACTGAAATGTATTTTTCATTTTTTTTCTCCCACCATGATGCTGGTGGGTGGAGTCAATGAGACCTGAGTTTTTTACATCCAGGGGTGGCGCTGGGCTTTCCTGCTCTGCGGCATGCCGGGCTTTGCTCTAAGCCTGCTGGTGCTGATGTCGGTCCAAGAGCCGGATAAGAGGCACAGGATAAGGGAGGACAGCTCCGTGCCCAGCCTGGGTCCGTGTCGCCAGCTTGGTCCCTTGTTCCGCCCCTTCCTTAGCCCATCCCTGCTGCTACTTTGTCTAGCAGGCTCTGTAAGAAATGCAGGTACTAGTGTGATTGGTTTTCTTTTTTTGCTTTTTGCTTTTTGTAGATCTATATGGAAAATCCATGGATTATCTGAAAAGGCAAATGTTGGTAATGATGACGTTGTAGTGCCTTTTTATTGTTGTTGTTAAATCTAACCCGTTTATACATACTTTTTTTTAAAGGCAGATGTAGCGACTTTAGAATCAAAAGGATGATTTCTCATGACGTAATAAAAGCAGCCAATGGATGTGAATGAAGGGAAAAGTCATATCCTCTTTAGGTCTCTGGCACGCATTAATAATACTTTAGAGGTTAAACCTTCCATATTTAACTGTCTGTTGGGAAAAAAAGGATTATGGTCTTAGGCTTCTCACAGAGAAAGTTTTTCGCAGACTATATAAAACGGTTTGAATATGTCTTTCTAGGAGGCTATGTCTGGGCCTATAACGTGCAGAACTACTTCAACCTGTACTTCCCACGCGAAGATGTGGGTCGCTGGCTGTCCTGGATCCCGCTTGTAGGTGGTAGTTTCGGAGTCTTGGCTGGGGGTTTTGTCTCCGACCGGGTGGTGAAAAGAAGGGGGCTCTCTGCCCGGGTTTGGGTACTTGTTATTAGTCAGGTAATCCATTCATACTGTTTATCCCATACATGTTTGGAGTTTACAGTCTGAGTTTTACATTAGCGTAATATTGCTTTACAATATTGTTTTTCTGTTTTTTTTAAAGCATTTAAATTATAATAATAATTAAATAATAGCAGAATAGCCAAAGAAAGCATACACAATGCTTTCTTTGGCATTAAAACACATTCAGTATAAACTTAAACCCTCTGTACTATGCATCACTGCAGTGGGGAAAACCGCAGTTTTGTTTTTCTCAAGGTTCTGGCTGCTCCTTTTCTGATTGGCTCCCTGATACTCCCTCCTCCATTTGCATTCCTTATGCTTATCCCAGCTTATATAATAGGTGAGTTTTAATACAAAGTCTAATAAACATAGTATCCCTCACCCCCAGCAGATATTCACACAGCTGCGGTTTTATTGCAGCAATCCACATGCAGTCCTTTTTACAAATGTAAACAGAAGCAAAGTCATTGTGCACACCAAACAAAATGTGCTCCTAGTTAGTTTCCTTTTTTGGGGGGGGGGGGTGATAACTGATGGGGAATGTTAGATGCTCAAAGAGGCAGGCTTTAACAAACATGATGTAGAGGGCAAGCGCAATAAGTTCGCTCTTAGTTTTTACTGCTGAACTGTGTTAGGGACTGACAGCTCTCCCACTAGCTAGTTTGCGCAGCCGTCGCCAGCCAATTTCCTGTTATATTTCATACAGAGCCAGCTTTTTTGCTGAACTAAAATAAAACACTCATCTCCAGACAATAGTATATGAAAGAAAAATATATTACAACCCAAAACTGTAAAAAGTGCCCACTGAGCTTATAAGACTATCCCTGCATCCTTTCTTTATTGTTACTTAATGAAGATGAAATACTTAATTGTACTTGATTTTGCTGTTGGCTCATGTATGAAAATGGAAAACTTAGCCATTAAAATGAATGATGGACTTCCATCATGGCTCCCGTTAGTTTACATAAATGTGCACACATTAGATATTTGAGTTAAGGAGTATTCGAGTGCTTGATGAGAGAACTTCAATACTGAAATCATTCCAAATGCCCATCTCTGCTTGTCAGCTAGTTGGTTGAACTTTTATGACGGGTTACTACTACAAGGACTTGCCAGTTGGTGAAACAAGTCACAGGAAACGTTTTTGTTTGTTAATGGCATTAACTAGCCAGATCCTATCAACAAGGGCGTGAGAATAAGTTTACCTTCTCATGATCTGTGGCTTAGACCTGAGGTAACCTACTCGGATTTCTATCACTCATGTGTGTGAACAAAAGAGAGGCGATTAAAGCTTACAAAAGTCTGGATGAGTACGATTTTTTCTTTAGTGGGGCAGCACCTACAATGTAGGTGCTATATATATATATATAGAAAAGCAGTTGTTTAGTAGCACTTGCCATGGTGCATCTCTTCTTCCTCTGATTGGAAGAGACGAGCAAATTAATGGTAACGTGGCATGCTACTATCTGTGTTGGCAGGGGAGATGTGGGTGGGCGTGACCTTGGCCATCCTGGTGGAGCTTGTCCCACGCTTCATCAGAACGTCCGCTGTTGCCTTTTATCTCTTTATCATCACAAACATTGGAGGAAACGCACCCCTGCTGGTCACCCCTCTCAGTAGACAGTACGGCCTACGAACTGCGCTCCTCCTACTCTACCCTGGGACATACCTTATTGGTAAGATGGCATCAGATGCACTGTATATTTATTTTTATGTAAACATTCATATAAACATGAGGCCAAAGAATATGTCGACATCACTTTGCTTTCTCAGTCGTACTTCCACCTGCATACAGTGCACATATATATATATATATATATGTTACAATTCAAAAAGTTCCATGCATCCATTTGCTTTCCTCCCCCAATGAGCCAGTTACCCCAGACAAGAAGTGTCACCATTCAGTGAACTCATTTGATAATCTTTTACTTTTATTTTGCGTCACATGACCCATTTCAAAGACGCACCAATCTCAAAGCTACAGTTTGTCTGTATCCAAAATGAATCTATGCTCCACCACACAATGAGAAATAATACATTTGCTCTTTTAAGTTTTAATGTTAAGTTAGTCTGTTTTAGTAGTGGTTTGCTTGCTGTTTCTTTGGCATGCAAACAGGTGCGGTTGGTTTGTAAAACCTGCTTTGAATCGTTGACTATTTAAAACAGCACTGTTAAAAACACTCCAGAAAGTTGCACTGAGACGTTTGTTTTGTTCTCGCAGGGTCTCTCCTGTTCCTCTTCACTCTGTGTTTCGTTCAGAGAGATATGCCAAAACCCTCCGGTGAAGATGAGGAACCTCTTCTTCAGGAACCAGGACCAGTTTTAGAAGAAGAACACATAAAGAGCACATGAACTAGTATGTGAATGTATTTAAATTCAAGCACGGTGTTTCAACACCAGGGAAATGTGACTCTTGTCATTTTACACCATTTTCTTTATAGCCACAGCAACAGAGACGTGTTCCTGATTTTCTCTGTCTGACACGCGCTGTTGTTTTTTTTTTTGACTGTGACCAAATTCATGTTCACCAATAACGCCCCCAAAATGGTCCCGAAATGGCAGTCCCGAAATGGCAGTGTAGTCCACATCACTTCACCTTCAGTTTTTTTTTCCTCTTTCAAGATGTCCCGATATTGCATTTTTTCATGCTAAATATATGCATTACATTGTTTTCATGAAGAAAACAAAAACTTCGCCAGCAAGAACCAGCAAGGAGTCGTCTGTCTGAATCATTGTATGGTTTTGGGTGGTCCATGGTGAGGTGACTTCCTTGTGTTGTCAAGACCAGGAGAATCCCATCTCCATCCCAGTGACGAAAGGGGCGAGCGTCCATCCGGCCTGCTGAAAAGCCTGTGCCTGCTCCGGGTTCACGGCAACGCGGTTCTTCTGCAGTTACAGATAGCTTTAAATATCTGAGCACAGGTGTGAGCCCCGCGACACTTACAACAGGAGCGTGGTACCTTTATCCCCTTTACAAAATTAGTTTTCACTCTTGGGAGGAGTAATCCTCAATAATCCACTGTGATTAGCATGTGCATTTGAAAGGGGTGAGATTTGGGATGTGTCCACATAAGGGGGGAGGCGTTAGCAGGATGGGAGGGTTTTGGGGATCCTTTGTTTTAGCTGTTTGTAGGCACAGCTGGTCACAGTGGGTTTTTCAATGCATTTTTTTGAAAATGTTTTTCTGAAGCCTGACTATTCACGTAAATTGCTTTTAATGTGATTAATTGCTTCACCTCCTGCATGAATTTGCCTGTAATCCCCTTTTCAGACACACTTATTACTCCAAACAACTAAACAGAACTTGGCACATTCGAACTTATACCTCCCGCAGTTCCCCCTTCAGTTGACATTTAGTTTCATGTGTGCTGGACAGACATGAACCCAACTGATGCAATCTCAGGGTGAAACCAACGCTTCACGGAGGGGTGGGGGGGGTCTTTTTGTTCAATATTTGCAAATGTATGATTTATTTCAAAATGGGGAAATAAAAAGTGTATTAAAAACTATAAGTGGTGATCGCTCAAAGAAGTTTATAGTTTAAAAATCAATCACCTTTGTCCGTTTGTATTTGGATTTATATTCAGATTCCCAATGAAACTCTGCACTGTAGACTAAGAGTACAGTAAACAATGTGTGCACAATAAATTCCATCAACGTCAAATACAGTGAATGGTAAATTCCACTTTCTAGTTCTCGGGAGCAGTTTGGTCATGTGAGCAGTCATTGATAATTATTTATGCACTTGTTTGAGGTGGTTAGTGCTGAGGGATGCCTGATGGTTACAGTGGGAAGGAGTTTGTGTAGTGGATGTGACGGGCTATAGTCTGAGAAGCTTTCTCATTCAGTGCCTACACATATACCGTAGTTAATAGTATCCTACTGACTCTGATGATTTTCTTTACCAAATGTGATAAGAAATGTTGCTTGCAGGGCTTTGTTATTGGGGTCTCTTTTTAATTCATTTTATTATAAGATAAATAGTCTTTTAAGATGCAAAGGCAAATCCCTATTTAACATTCTTTACCCACTGCTGCATTGAATTGAGAATTAGGCTACACGCTTCACACTCGCCGTGTCTTTAAATAGGCCCTGATGAGCTTTAAAGATTGTGGCCCTTAGTGAAAACAGTGGAGCTTGTTTACTGGTCAGCACACCGTGCTTTTGCACCGCTGAGGCCGGTGTAGAGGGTGTTTCTGGTGTCTATTCTGCCCCCGGTGTCCAAAA
Source organism: Hiodon alosoides (assembly GCA_025775065.1). NCBI lineage: Eukaryota > Metazoa > Chordata > Actinopteri > Hiodontiformes > Hiodontidae > Hiodon > Hiodon alosoides. The sequence goes on along the minus strand of JAOYSI010007604.1, from coordinate 4,616 downwards.
GGGACTGCGTCACTCAAGCATTCCAGATGTCTGGCCGGGGTATGAATTTATCATTTCACTGAGACACAAACTCTCCCTGCCGCCATGTGGGAGGCTGTCAGGTCTAATAAGCCAAGCGGTCATGCTCTCCCGCCACCCCTGCTCCACGGGGCAGGTGAGGCGGAGGCTGCGGTTTGAATGGCAGCGTGCTTTACGGATTTACAGATGATCAGGGCTACACCCTCCCGCTTTGTGCCTTTCCCGGATTGCTTCAGTCTGTGTCTGAGCACTCATGAGCGTTGTAAAGACACAGAGGACGTGTGCAGCATGTGCAGGGCTGTGAAAGCGTGAGAAAGGTACGGTTCAGAGGGTGAGTTTGACACCAGAGCGAAACCCAGCCTCTCTAATGCCCTCGTACAACGGGGAGATTTGGAGCTCTGCTGTGGGCCCTGGGTCTGGGATGACATTGTGAATGCAGCTCTATGACGTGTCTCTGGCGAGGACAGATGGCCGCAGTTCCCGCAGTCTCACCCAAGGCGTGCTGAAATGTGGCACGGCCACGCGCGAGGGCTCTGGCACCTGGTCAGATCGCATCCCGTCTCTACTCCCCACCGACCGTCACAAAGCGAGAGGGGGCTCGGGACCATTGGGTGTGGCCCTGGGGCCGTCCCCCTCCCCCAGAGACACTTGCTGAGAATTCAGGGCTCTGTGGACCAAATATAGCATACACTGTAACACAAGTAATTTTTTAACCCCTGCTTTCCGTTTTCTCCCAGTCCTGCATTGTGCTTTTCAGGTTGTATCCCGGTGGCTAATATCTTCCGTAGAAATATTTATTGTGCAGGTAGAGCCTTCCTAAATAGAGTAATATAACTGGGCAGATTGGAGGAGTCTGATTCCTGAGATTTTTGCACCACATAAGAGAAAGCCGTCATTTACATTTGTCAGATGTGGCACCTCTGTGAGAATAACATTGCAGTGGAAAGGGAGTAGAAAGTTAGCGTGTCTGTGAATAAAAAGCAGCTGGGCAAAGGTCTGATCGAGCTCTCTAAACACTTTAGACATTTCAGCAGCAAAAGGCAGCTTCTCCGCTCTGGCATTCCACTTTTAATCCCGGGGAGAGTGCCAGAATTAAGGCGATAATCACGCAACATGTGACGGGACGAAATCCATCCGCAGGGGATGCTTAGGAGCCTGGACAGGATTTCTCCCATGGGGCTCCAAAGCCAATCAAGGTACGAATCCGTGTGCGAATATTGGGGGGGGAAGAACGAATGCCCCTGGGTCTGGCTTTTTAAGGCGATGAAGCTGTTGTGCTTTACGCTGTGTTCGGTCCGTTGCACACTTAACGACTGCTTCAGAGGCAGCCTCTCTGCAGCCCTCTCGGAGGCACATAGGGTATTGTGACAGCCCGGCTTAGGAACCTCTGCGCTGAATTAACTTTTCATGCTAGCCCATTCGCACACTCCATTCGCACAGGGCTTCGGTTTTCTCTGTGGCTTCATTAAGAATTCACAACGCTCCTCTGTGTTCACACGTGCTCACTCCCCTCAGGGCCACAAAATGAGTTTCAAGCTTCATATAATGAACATTTTTGTTCAACAGACAGATATGTCAAGAGCAGTCTCCAGCCTGGGAAAGGCTTGGTTTCACTGTCTCTCGCCTACTGGAATAACTCATCTCATCTCCTGGGTTATTCTCTTATATGCTCCCCAGTACGTGTGGCCTTTTTTGGCGCTAGCATATAAAAATACTGTGTGTGTGTGTGTGTGTGTGTGTGTGTGTGTGTGTGTGTGTATATATATACACGTATATATATATATATATATATATATACGTATATAGGTCTGTGTCATTTAGTGAATAGTTAATTTCAGGTATTAGGAACCTACACGATTGTCATCCATCATTCAAATTTGGTGTGTTGTATTATTACACTTCAGTTTTAATAAAATGCTGGGTTGGGTGTTTCTTTCTGTTAGTATTCATCTGGAATCACCTTTAGTCTGAAGGGACATTGTACTAAGTGTCAACTTGTTTCTTTAGATCTTTGACAGGTGTATCTGCTAATTTAACGAGTTGCACTCAAACACCACATACAAACGCTTGCATCTGACCTGCCTCAGTACACTATATATAGATATATATGTGGGACACAAAGTCCCTGTTTCCTTTTTGAGAACACATTTTTTAGTGCGCAAATCAATCGGGGCTATATTTTGATATGAATGACAGTGACCTATCAAGCGAGACCATATGTCGCTTTCTGGAGGGAGGGAACTGGAGCTTACCGCAAAGCCTGCCTTATCCTCAGCATTACAGACTCTAAGAAAGGATTTACTTTTTAAATCTTGATTAGATAGAATTTCCCTCCAGGACTAAAGCAGAATACTATGGCTAAGCGGTGCTAACCTGCCCGGGCAACAGGGGGAGAATACGGTGCCCTGACCCTTCCACACCACCCCCAGCGTGAGCGTTAGAGCAAGGTACGGAAAACCGTGTGATAGCATTATTGGAAAGAGCTATGGATTACCATTGAGCGAGCAATTCAGCAACTCGCTCCTGTTCGCCTCATCCAGCCAGGATTTTTTTTTTTTCCCTCTGTGAGAGAGGGATTGTTTTTCCTCCTTCCCCAGACCAGGTGAGTGGGGAAGAGTAATAAGGAGCCCTGCGCAGAGATTTCCATTTAGCGCTCCTCACCGGGATGTTTGTGGACTGCTGAGGAACGGCTTTATTTATTTAGCCATCCGCTGTTTTTTATTTTTTTTTATTTTCCCTGCTTCCTCCCCCTTCCCCTCCCATGCAGGCTGTTTGAAATTCCTCTTGTTGCGTGCTCGCGTGTGGGCATTCTCTCCAAGAGAGGCGGCTCGTGCTAGCCAGAGCCACAGGAGATCCCCCCAGCGCTTCCCCCAAACCCCCCACCCCCCACCCCCGGAGGAACCCAACGAGAGCAAGCCTGTGAGTGCTCACCACATAAGCCCTTACTGACCTTCACCAGAGCCGCATCCATGACTGTACGGACTTGGGCGGTCTGCGCGCTTGGATTATATTGCTTGTTGACATCGGTGCTCCTCGACTCGCCGGGTAAGTTTCCCAACCCGCGCCAATGGGTCCGAGCACTCGTGCGCTCTGGGTCGCCACACTCTCCCGTGGATGGTGGGTTTCAGATCGAGACACGTATGGTCGTGCGAGCAGCGCTGTATTCTCTGTTACTAATTCCAGGCCACCTTCGAAAAGACAAGCTCTGAAGTGGTAAGTGAGCACATTACAAGCCAGTCTGCACGACAGCGGGACTTTCTCCGAATGCGCACTTCTCCTCATCTGTTACGGACGGGTCCATTAACCATTTAAACCACTTTTCATTCTCTGTGCTCAGAAAAAAGGTAGGAGGAGGCAGAAAAAGTAGTTAAAATGGAAATATAGCAGAAGGGACCGTTGTTCTTCTGTCTCTATTTACATTGATTTCTGGGCATGTATCCAGTGATTCACTTATAGCCTGTCTCTTGCCATTTATTTCAGTAACTTCATACGCAGAAAGAGCAGTGTTTGTTATAACTTATACGTGCACATCTGCAGCCTATTATTTTAAACCACTTCAGTTCTGCATTACATAAATTGTTCTGGCAAATTATATTATGGAAGCATGCTGAAGTTTAAATATTTTTTTCTATGTATTCCTTTTTTGATGTCTTTGCATTTATTACAGATGTAGTGCAATCAAAATGAATGTTTGTTTGTTTTTTTCACTTTGATAAGGCGAAGCTGGTTAAGGAATAGGAATGTGTCTTTACCAGATTTTACTAGAAGTAGCAATATCCACCAACAGACAGGAAGTCAAGGTCCTGATATGTCTTTCGTATTAACTTTATCTATGAATGACTTCACTGCACAAAAATAAATCTTAATACTGGCCTTTAATTCCCCATAAGACAGTAAAAAATGTAACTGCCTATTAATCTTATACTCATAGATGGGGCCATCGTCTTTTAGAGAGGTATTCCACCTCATAGTCAACTCACAGCTTGAAAAGGTGCAGAACAATTATATTTTTCGATTGAGCAGACTGGTGGTAAATGAATGTCCTTATGTGCCCGCCTCTTGTCTTCGACGACGAATAATTTAGAAGAAGTGACGCATTTTAGACAGTTTTCACCGTACGAAAACTCTGACCTTTCTGTGTCACCATCCTGGGCTTAGCGAGCTTATTTTGCGCAGAATTACTCCCTGCTAATCTTACATGCATTTTTTTTTTTTTTTTTGGAAAAGCATATTCTAGCAGGGTTCTTATGTAAACTGTCCGGTCGAATGCTCTGTAACCTTTCCAAATGGAATCGGGGCAACGGTCGACTTTGTTGCGCGAGTCTGCGCAAACAGACGCTAATGCATTTAGTTATGTGTTTATTATTTCGTTAAAATTATACAGACCAATAACGTATCGACCTGTCACTAATCTAGTTTACTCTGTTTGAATAATAGTTATCATAAACAACAGAGAGCTTTTTTCGTCTGGAATTATTATTGTTTTGTTTTGTTTGTTTGTTTGTTTTTTGTGGGGGTTTTTTTTTGGGGGGGGGGGGGGGGGTTTAAAGGAATTTTAATGGGTAAAATAAATTATCCCTTGAATAGCGTTTTAAAAA
>JAOYSI010007601.1:0-12036 GCA_025775065.1 Hiodon alosoides | reverse complement strand
CACTAGCTGCCACTCCTCAACCCCCTCCCCGACCGAAGAAGAAGATCCTACAGAACCTCTCCTTTCACCCCGAGCTGACATTAAAGATCGTCCCCGCTCATATGTCAATAAGGCCAGAGCCACATAACCCCCCCCACCCCCAGTCACTAGCTGCCACTCCTCAACCCCCTCCCCGACCGAAGAAGAAGATCCTACAGAACCTCTCCTTTCACCCCGAACTGACAGTGAAAACAATGAACCCCACCACAGAACAATTTCCACCAACTGATGGATCAATAAAAGACGAGCCAGGCTCCGACATTTCTATTGTGGTCAAGGAATCTGGCTCGACAGCCATTGACAGTTTAGACACAGAAACATGCCCCAATTGGACGGAGTTCAAAAACAAGAAAAGGATAGGGAAACGGATATTAAGCAAAACTTGTGCCTCATGCACACGCAGCTATCACTAAAATAAAGTAATTTATCAAGTCCAACAATAACAGATGGTTAAGGTTTTGCTAAATGTAGAAGCAAGAATGATAAACCCAAACCAATAGAGGCAGAAATGGATTCACTCAGAAAACAAAAATGTATGTCCCTACCATATGTAAGATTTAATACTTTTTCAGTTCTGCAGAAATAAGACACTTTACGTTTTATCATAAATATTGGGCTCAAAATTTAGAATACGACGCCACAAGTGCATGAATTCAAAAACAAAACAAATCTGCTTAACTAATGATGATAGATCTAATCCAGCTGGTGAAAGTAGTTAGAAGTTTCAGCTAGTTGTAGTTGTAGTGTCAGCTGTTGAAACATATGTGCTTGTTTACTTAGATTTTACTATATATTTATCTCAGAGCTGTTACAATAAAGTACTACTAACTACACGGAAAGCTAAATGATAAAAACGGGTGTAAATGATAATTTTGTCATTCAACCCCTTATTGCTAGATTGCTTTTAATTTTATTGCACTGACATGTATGTGTTAAAATGCAGTACATTATCTGAGAAAATCCCCAAATGTTGTGCATGTTACTGTTACCACATAACAGGTCTATATGAAAGAAGGTAAGTTAACGGACTAAGTAAGCTTTCCTTACAATGTAACAACTCTACTGTGCAAGACAAACAAAACGAGTTAGAATGCTCGTGTTTCCCTATCAACTCACACACAAAGTATCAATTTTAATTAATCAGAGAGTACATTCAAATATATCTGACATTTTAAACACAGTTCTAAACTAGCGCTTCTATGCCCAGATATCGCAAGCCTTGCTTGAAAGTATCCTGAGATGATAAATGCTGCAGGTCTTGTCCGGCCAATCGTCTTTGGGGAGATACAAAAAGGATTTTCCATTTCTTCTTGAATAGATCCGAGGAATAAAATGTGTTTTACCAAGTCTCGAGGAACTTTCCTGGGAGCGTTCTCTGGCTGCAAAAGGTTTGCTTTTTTCTGGATTGTGCCGTACGCAGATCCTTTGAAGTTTAGTTTCATGAGATACTAAACACAGCAGTTTTCGTATTCCTCCAGCCATCATCGAGGGAACAAGGTTTCATCGATCTTCTCAACTAAATGTCTCAAAAAGTCATTTTCTTCTGTTAACAACCACTTGGGTCCTTATAAGGTTAAAGGATCATTTGTTATGAACTTGTTAAGGCTAATGCACAAAATGTGTTCAAGAGAAAAATGGTTCTTCACTGGTTTTATTGCAAGGTTGTTTGTCTACATGTTTCCAATCCCACATGTGTGGCTCGTGGATTTTGAAAACCAAGGTTAGGGAGCGTTGCTAATGATGTCATTTCTTGGTGGCAAAGAGAAATATGTAGTTTGTTTGGAACTTTGTATTCCATGGTCCCAACAATGGATATAGGCACTTTAAATCAAATTAATTCATCCCAGAATGACCTTGCCTGAGTTCGTCACCCCTCAATAAAACTTCCTAGAAGCTATGTGGAAGTGTCACTCCTCAGCCTGTTACAAAGCATTTCAGCCAGGCTGAGTAATCCATCTCTTTGAAAACTGGGTCACCATCATTCGCAAAGCGACTGGCTTCATATTTCAGATCTCAGCCCGTGAGTAACCTGACAAGACATCAGTTGAGTTTGGCAGTGAGAGTCTGATGTTATGAACATGAGAAACACGGAGGTAGTTACCAGTACAGCGAGTGCTTCCAAGTCAAGCTTCCTGCCTAAACCTCTTTCAGACCCCGTGTTTCCCCATGTGGTTGTATCTGTTAGCTTTCTTGTGTGTTGCTGCTCAGCAGTAGTACTAATCTTAGTCCTGTAGATATTAAGAACATTATTCAATTGTAACTTTCTTGATTTATTTGTATTCAATTTGGAATCTGCAATTGTTTTTATATTTTCTTTCCAGTTTTCAATTAGCATTAGTACAATTGCACGCGATGACAAATCCTGCCACCACAGACAGGGAGGGTGACGATGTAATACAACTGATGTCCTCCAATCCAATCGTCTTCAAACCATTATTATTTACTTTTTTGGCATTTTTGTGTTTTCTCCCTAATATAGGAATCGGTCTGTGGCTTGTTACTACGAATCTTGCCCCCACACTCTGGGAGTGTGGTGTCTCCTCCAGTTTAAACGCCTTAGAGCCACCAGTCTCTTTTTTACACACTGCTGGCCACGCAGAGGTTCAGCGCATTTTAGCGGAAACAGACTCTACGGCTCTGCCAGCCTGAAGGTGTTCAGGAAGCAGACAGGAAACTGCAGGTCTTGCAGATTCCTACCTACCGTATGCTGTTCAGCGCTATGCCAAAAATGCACTGCGGCTGTTCCTGGACACATTTGTTGATATTATCTGGATTTGAACGTGCGAGATCCAGACTACAGGGCCCAATCTCCTCTCCAGCGAGCGCCCGTTAAAAAATGCATGTGTGTGGAATGCTTCCCGTTTGCTTTCATGTTCCGACAATATAACTTCCTTGTGAGACGCCATCGTGGTAAAAAAGGCTCACTGGGATATTGTAAAATACGAAATTTACATTTATCTCTTGTGTGAGTACTATATGGCCCCATAGCACATAGACACTGTAATTCTTTTTTTACTTTTAAAGTATTTTCCAGTTCCAAACATGCATAGATATCCACGGTTTAACACAAGCATTGACCCCCTTCTTCGCACCTCTTATTCAACGACCTTCTCATTAAATAACAAACGCTCTTGGTGAGCCATCCGCGGGAGTGGATATGGCTCTGAGCACATGAGTTTTAGATGCTAATTTAGTAACACAGAGGTATTTCCATGACAACTCAACCTTGACTAAAGCAGTCGAGTGGATTTTGTGTGTTAGGTATTTTTCATTTTAAAGGAAACTGAACGGTAGGTATAAAAGCACCGTATAATAATATGGTGGGGAAAGAATGAAGAAGAGATTAAAAGTTATAACGATGGAATAAAACTAAGAATGTAATAAGAGTGAGATCATAATTATTTTTTTTTTAAACTGCGATGCAGGAAATTAATTGCAATAAAACCAGATGTCACCCTCTCTCGCTGGTTTCTCCTCCTCCCTGTACACACAAGTTATTTCATCTGGCTGGAGACACGTCCATCAGCAGCTACTTTTGTGATCTTACCTGGCAGCTACACTTCACAGCATTTTCGTTTAGAATGGCCGTGTACTCTTTCGGGTTGTCAGATCTTTAGAGATATATAGGACACCGGTTTACCTCTAGTGTTCTTGCACCATCTCCAGAACAATGTCTCTGATATTTTTTTTATTTATATCCCCATTAACTACTTCAGATTAATCTGTTATAGTTTTCATATTTAATTATAATATCTAAATCTAAATAATGGAGAAATACAACCTACAGTTCCTTTTAGGTAGTAGTAGAGAGGGGACACGTCAACACCCTCAGTAGTGACACTGAGCGGGGCAGAGGCTGGGACCAGACTTTGTCAACCCACTAATCGCATTTGAGAACATCGTATTTAATAGCATTTGCTTACGGTTCTAAGAATCTTATTTCTTCTATTTATAAAGGAAAATGTCCTTAAACTCAGTGACACCATAAGTGCAATCAGCGGACTGCCAAAGGTTGGTCCTGATTTGGTCCTGGGCAGCGTGTCAGCAAGTCCGATGGCACAGTTCAACGCAACTCGGTCAGGTCAAGAATAATGTCTTTAACAAGACTACCCGCGTCACCTAAAACAGGATGACAAGAGTAATCTGTCACAGCATCATTGTGTAAAAACGACTCACCGGGTCTTATGAGGATGGTGAAGTATTTCTGTTTTTTTGTCCAGCAACAGAGAGAGTGAGGTGGGCACATTACAATAGAGGGATGGCCATTCTAAGCACCGCCGCACCACCGCTCCTCAATCTGTCAAACCAGTGTGCTGTCTGTTCTGTTCGGCCGGACGGCGGGCCACACCCACGCCAGGCCGGACAGCCTGACGCTTGCCTGACACCGGCGCATCCAACCCCAGGCTTCCATATGGTGGAGCGGTTTGGTGTCGCCGAAAGGACAACCCCCGCTCGCGGTCCGCGCCGCCGTTTTCCTACAGACATATGCGCCCGCTGGGGCAAATGAGACGTAAAGGCGCAGATGTTTGTTCAGGACTCGCAGCGTGCCAACATGGATCTCGCCTCTCTCCCAGCCGGGTTTCGGCCCGAGTGGCGGTTCCGGTTCGCCCGCGTGACGTTGGAGAGCACGGGTAAGAGGCTCAATCGTTCTCTCCCCGAGTCACGCGGCTCCAGATACGAGAGAACTTTTCCCGTCTGGGCGCTGACCTGCCCCAGAGAGGTGATTTGTACAAGACTTCACCTCTACATCCATCAGAATTAATTTGTCCTCTCTTGGGCCCGTCACAGATTGGCAGGATCGAATCCGGATGCTTCACCTCAGGGAGCTCGACTTGGAGGGTCAATTCAGTGCTCTCTGCGTTAACCAGCTCATTAGGTGGATTGGGCTGACTGTGAAATCAATATTGTCACTCAGAGACTTGCTAGTGTTGCATTGTTCGGGCGCACCGTTCTGAAAGACAGATTTTTGCAGTAGCCTTTTCATACCATTTGAATTATAAATTAAGTGAATTGTAAAGTTTTATTGTGCTTAGAGGCTCTTGTTAATGAAGTCACACTGGTGGTTCTAGTGTCCCTTGTAAACGTCAGAGCTTCAGAATTTGTTAGCAACACCCCGCGTATATGTACAAATTGATTGTCGTCAGAGGTCCCCTTGATGTCAGAGGACTCTGAGAACTTGCTCTATCAATGACGGATTAATAATGAACACTACTGGAGCAGTTTGAAAGGTATTCCACCCCCACCCCAATGGTTTTACTTTTGAAATGAAAATCGACAATGTTTGTTTTATGAGACTTCTCAGAGCAGGAATCAGTGGTATGGGGGTTGAATCTTTATAAGGTTTTCATTTCAAATGCATGATAGTGCAGGTGAAGGACTTCCCCCTACACTATATATAACTATTTTACCCTAAAAAAACTAAATAATTCCCAACTCATTTCGCTGTTACATAAGATTTTATATTGTCCCAATTCACTCAACTTGGTGGTGAGGTTCCTCTGATGACCATTTACATGTCAGAATTCCTAAGAATTAAAATAAATCTTGCTGGACTCCCTTATTTTCCATACCTACTAAATACCTTCTACAATGGTGAATGTCCATCTGCTATGAACCATTTAGATATCTAGGCAATGAGTTGACCAGATGATGTTTGCCATAAAGTCACACTGTAGCAAACCTGGGTGCGCCCGGTCCTGGATTGGGAAGAGACAGGCATTTTGGTGACGCCTTTTACTTCCCATTAATTCATCGATTTAAACAATAAGAAATAGGAAAACAGACAACTCAAAGACAAAGTTTCCAGAATAAAAATCAAGCTTGTTAGCTTTAAAACTTAAATACATACATAAACATGAACCAAACACAAGCAGCCATCACACATTGACCACACAGATGTTTCTTCCAGTCTAATCTTCCTCTCACCCAGCTCGACTGGCTCTTTAAAAAAAAGTCTTTGTTGGAACCAGAGAGTGATCACCATCAGTGGAATTATACTCAGGTGTGCAACAAGATCCTTTACAGGGGCATGCTTTCCCCAGGTTGGCTGTCCATCAACAGGGGACTTCTCCTGGGCTTCAGGCGCCCGGCTGTGTGCCACACAGACACACATTTTCCCATTGAAAACCTGAGCTTCATTAAAGTATCCTAAATAAACAAACTACTCAAAGAGAAGCCTAATAACCCCCCCCCCACACACACACACACACACACACACACACACACACATACGCACGCAACTGCACACACAAACACACACATACACACACACTCACACACATGCACACACACATTTACACACACACACACACAAACACATAAACACACACACACACACAAACAAACACACACATACAAACAGAAACACACACACACACACACACAGACACATACACATACATACACACACACACACAAACACACACATACACACAGATACACGCACACACACACACACACACACAGACACACGCACACAGATACATATACACACACACACACACAAACAAACACACACATACACACACAAACACACACACAGACACATACACATACACACACACACAAACACACACATACACACAGATACACACACACACACACACACACAAAAAACACAGATACACACACACACAGAAACACACACATACACACAGATACACACAGACACACACACACATACAAACACACATACACATATACACACACACACACACACACATGCACACACCCACACACACACAGACACACACACACACACACATACACACACACTTTCCCCTCGGCCCAGAAACGGTGGGCTCTCATTACACGTGTGCTGTGTCTACTCCATCGGAGTCAGATCACAGAGGTCCGCTCCTCGCCCACTCTCGTTTCCGCTCCTCCACCCACTCACCTCTCGTTCCGCCCTGCTCCTCGCCCGTTCTCCTTCCGCTCTATTCCTCGCCAGCTGTCGTTATGCTCCAATCCTCGCCCGCTCTCGTTTCCACTCCTCTGCCCGCCCTTGTTTACGCTCTGCTCCTCGCCCGCTCTCGTTCCGCCCTGCGCCTCGTCCGCTCTCGTTTCCGCTCCGCTCCTCGCTCGCTCTCGTTCCGCCCCGCGCCTCGTCCGCTCTCGTTTCCGCTCCGCTCCTCGCCCGCTCTCGTGGCCCTGATGAAGTAGCACCAGAGGCTTTTCTGCAACAGCTGGCCGACTGCTGCACCCGCTGAATAAATGACCAACATCTGCCCCAGCCGGATTGATGGAGCAAGTTGTCCATAAACTAGACTCGCTGGAATTATTTATGTTTGTCCGAGTGTCACAGGGACGGGAAAAAAGATTAATTGTGTGGTAAAATTTTGCAGCCATTTTTGTTTTATTCTTTCTTCAAAAATCAACGTTATCTATTCAGTTAGATGTTTTTTTAAATGTATTTTTTAATGTGGATATACTTGAGAATTATTTATTTGATTTGCACAGTATTTGGCTTCCTATTTTTTTGTATTATTCTACATGGGCATATTTTAAATAAGTATTGTAATGGTCCAAATTTTGAATTACCAATTTTATTTTGGCTCATTGACCCTCATCAACCACACGAGGCGACAAAGGAAACCAGGTGGTCCCTCAAACCCAAGACCTCACAATCGTTTTACAACACAAGCTCCGATTGGAGGAGAGACACATCAATCAGAGATGGCGCGGCTAGCCTATTGGTGGGATCCGAATACAAACAATGCTTGCTTCAGAACGTGCTAATCCAGGTGATGCTCAACACCCGCTGTGCACAGTCTGCAAATTGTATTAACCAGATTCCAATCTGCAGCTGAATCATTGGGCCTGCACACGTAAATACGCCGTAAATACGTTTTGGGGATCTTCAAGCTGTCTCTTGTGTAAGAAGCAGTGTCTTGAAAATGTGATATTATAAGCTAAGGGGAAATATAGAAGTTGAATGGATAGATTTAAAGGGGTAATTGTAAGATTTTTACTTGACACAGCAGGTCTCAAGGCATTTGAAAGATGCTGCAAAACAACGCTCCACAATCATAAAAGGAAAACTATACTATGTTTACCACAAAAAATATGCTTAGGCACAAAAACAACAAAGATAATTATTTCTCATTTATATTTATATTCATTCTCTGGGTAGATATTTTAAAGCAAAGAACAATTCATGTTGATTCAGGCAAAATATTTTTAGTGCAGAAGACGTGGTTAGCGATCCTGCCGTGTTAATTAACAACAGGTATCGCCAAATCGTACATTTAATTCTCACTAAAACTTAGTCAGGCTCTCTTGTGCATCTTTTCAGTTCTGCTTAACTTTTATTGATCCACTTATTTAATTATTGCAGTTATTGGCTAGATCACCCTGCTATGTTATTGCTGGATGATGGCAAACACCTTGTGTGTTATTAACTATTCGCCGGACCATATCTTAACCAATGTGCTTTAATTAAACGGGACGTTCTGTCCCGCCTCCTGGACTCACACGGCCACACTGGTGTCAGTCGTAGGAATTGGGTTTTAGATTTAACAACACCATAAACTAATATAACCTTTAGCATAAACATGAATATTGTATATCATTTTCAATGCACCTTAATTAAGTTTTATACACAATATTTTGTTTTTTGTGTTCCATGAACAATTTGGTTCATTTATCTGATACTAGAAAATAACAACGGCACTTTGGGGTGACCTTTTTGATTTATTTGACTGTAATTAATTCATGATTGCGTCGGTATGGTTCAACTGAAATTTGCAATGCGGTTCAAGGGATTGGGCTACTGAGCTCTGGTCAAAGAGGGGGAGAAAAAAAAAACCTTCAAAGAACTCATTATGTCTCCTTCCGGAGACTTCCCGACTGGAACTCCTGAGGCAGTCTGAGTGTGACACAGAGTGCCAAGGCACTTCAGCTCGGCAGGGTCCGGCTAAGTGAAAGCTACCTATTTCCTCACCTCCTCTCTGCCCAGCGTCCAGCGAAATTGGAAATTGTACAATAACCTCATCTTGGGATCTGTTTGAAGCTTTGAAGCACACGCGCCAACAGCAAAGAGAATTCAGGTCATGTTTGAAATGCTAATGAAGAGAGAAGTTTGTGTATCTGTTTGATTCCAAAGGATGCCAAGCCCCTATACAATTAATATGTTATAATTTAGAATACTAATATACTAATATAATACTTTTTTACAAGTATTGATGCGTATCTGACTGTATTTACACTGTACGCCTTCATAAATAAATGAGGATAGACATGTTCTTTTTCGTCTAATTGAAAAGTCAAATTCTATTTAAAAAAGTGTTTTGAACTGTATAAATTAGAGCCCTAACCACAAACTTTCAATTTTAGTTTAATGCCAATCCAATGAACATCGTGCCTGTTTGCTCAGCTGTTAAAATTGGTCACTTGGAGAGGTGAGGCATAAGTCATACTTTTTAAAAGTTTGTCAAATAAACAGTGGATTGCGTGTTGTTCTTTGTGGGTGTTAATATTTTAAGTAGACCCAGGTCAATGTTGGCTGCTAGATGTTGCATGCAGGTTTCTGTAGACAGAGGGGCAGCCTGCCTTGTTTGGTGAGCCGGCACCTCACGCATTCCAATTCCATGATTGGAGAGGAGGTACCCGACTGCAGCCTATCATGGACCAAATGGCTGAAGCTCTGATGATGAAAACTTCCAAGACGCATTCTTCAGGCTACTGAAGGGGCAGCTGGTGGTGTAGTGGTTAAGGTGGCAGGCTTGTAACTGAAAAGGTTGTCGGTCCCACCCCAGATGTCGTACCCTTGATCAAGGTACTTAAGCTGAATTGCTTCAGTAAAATATCCAGCTGTATATATGGAAGAATGTAGAAATGTGAGCTCTGTAAGTCGCTTTGGATAAAAGTTTCAGCAACAAAAATGTGAAATGTACTGACACATGGCATATGGTCCATAACCAAAGGACCACATAGCTTAACAAGTAGTTAAAGGTGCAAGCCATCAGCCCCTCTTGAAGGACGTGGTTGTCTGAACCCAGAGGTTGGACTTGGCCCTCAGGTAGCCACATTAGGAGCCCGTTGAGAGGCATGGTTGTGCTCTCACCAGTCTTTTCATTGCAGAGCGGGCATCCCTATATTTAAAGAAGCCCTGCGCCCTTGCCCTCATCGCAGCTCCTTAATTTAGTCAAGGAATTCAGGTCAAGCAAGGGTTTTGTTGGTTCTGCACTGTTGGACGTGAGGAAGTCACGTGGCTCTACGAAGACTTGAGTGAATTCATTTGATTCCTGTTACCACCACTTGTGGTAGGGTGCTCCGATTATAATATAAAATAAAGTTGATGAAATAAGCAATTTATTTCAATAAGCATATCAGAGGCTTCTGAAGCCAAAATACCTTTGCTGGTAGCCACAGCATCAGAGAAAACAAAAAGCACTCAGAATTGACCTACTTGCTCCATACTTTTAAGTGGAAAATACCTCTTTCCCCTACTTTGCAATCAGGTGTTTCAAAGCGCTTAGATGTTTTCCTTCAATGTTAACGCTTTCAGCTAAGCGCAAAAAAAGTGCTGTGAATTCAGTGCTGCGAGATTCTCCGGTCTGAATCATCAGTTTGCATCAGATTTCACAGGACAATGAAACCAAGTTCTGTTTATATGCTGTTTAGGTCTGCATCACGAAACTGAAATTGCAGAGGTCAGTTTTGTCAAATTTGCCCAAAAAACTTTGCAGTAAAACTGGGAAACATTCTCTCACTGATCTGAAACTGCTCCTAGTGATCACCACTGTTTTTGCATTTAATATGCTTTTAATATATCTAAGTGATTGAACACCGTAATAATAGCATTTGATGATTTGTACAGATGGCGTTCAATATGTGGCATTTTTGGGCCAAATGAACGTCTAATGGAAGGTAAATCATTGGGAACATATTTGAACAGAATCCAACTGACGTAATTACCGTTTACACTCTGCAAATGATTTCATACAACATTAAACCGCAGTAAAATGGCCCCACCGAGGACTGGCACATTATATCAATACAGGCACTTTATTTTATTTTCAGAAAACCATCTGGAAGGTGAGAGAAGGAGGAGAATTGCCCGAGAGACAAAAACATGTTGGTATAGGTATGACAAAGATGGACTGCACACTGATGCACTTATTTTATGCAAAGTAAATTTTTGGAAGAGTTTGAAAAAGTTAGGAGAAGAGAAGTTTGGTTAGATACAGCAATTCGCACATAGACAGATATTATTCCTCTTCAGAAATGATCATTCCAAATATATTCGCAGACCCTTTTGACGGAACTGATCCCCGAATTCTGAGAAAACAGATTATTTAAGGCTGATTGGTCAGATCGAGGCTGGAAGCCAAGGAGACCACAAGAAAGACCAGTGGCTCCTGGAGGTGACCGGCAGCAGTCGGGGTGACCTCGGTCCCCAAATTAGTGGTGTTCTCTACAGAAGTATTTAGGGGACCCATTACATTTTATATGTAATTTTAACATTCATTGTCCTGGGCTTTAAGCCTATTCCCACAGCAGTCATTTCCCATCTGGCACCAGCAGGTTAAATGCTGTGATTTATGAACCCCGTCACAATTACTTGATCCCTACATGTTCATTCTACGAGGAGTCCCTGGAGCTAAGGACTAAGACTAAAACGTTTTTATGCAGCAAACTAAATAGCAGAAAACAAGACTGCCAGAGCTTTGAACAACAATCTCCACTTCTCATTTTCCGTGTCCAATTTCACGTCAGATGGAAAAAAATAAATAAATAAATAAAACACTAAAGGCTAAAATATTAAAGGGCCTGCAAGACGGAACACGCGCACCAGTGTACAGAGCTTTGTGTAAACGATTAACATCAATGCACGATACTGCACATATCTTTTAGCTTGGTTATAATGTAATATATGAATAAGTATTAATGCAAGTTTACGTATTACCTACTACCCTAAGTGTGTGTGTGTGTGTGTGTGTGTGTGTGTGTGTGTGTGTGTATGTATATATATATATATATATATATATATATATA
>JAOYSI010007600.1:0-12036 GCA_025775065.1 Hiodon alosoides | reverse complement strand
GGTGGGCCCGGGTGTCTGCTTGTGGTGGCTGTGGTGGCTGTGGTGGTTGTGGCGGTGGGCCCGGGTGTCTGCTTGTGCTGGTTGTGGTGGTGGGCCCGGGTGTCTGCTTGTGGTGGCTGTGGTGGCTGTGGTGGTTGTGGCGGTGGGCCCGGGTGTCTGCTTGTGGTGGCTGTGGTGGCTGTGGTGGTTGTGGTGGTGGGCCCGGGTGTCTGCTTGTGCAGGTCCGCTGGGTGGCCAGCGATGTGTACCTATTAAATAAAATGTCCTTGTGTCCTCTGTCCTACTCTGGTGGATCTGAACTCTGGGGCAGCCGTACTGTATGGAATACACTTACCTAATCATTTGTATTACTCATCAAATACCCTGATCTGTTGCATTTTATACTATATCCCAGATTCCCCAGATGTCAATTTTTAACCCAGAAGCAGGAAGTGGAAATTAACATTTTCGCCTCCAAGGTTCCTCTGTTCAGATGAAACATTACTGAAGATATGTGTATCCCAGGACAGAGGACCGCACTCTCTTTTAGAGAGACCTTTTACTCTTTAAATTTTATATTTTGTACTTGAACACTTGTAAAATATCCCACCTTTTCTAAAACCGTAATCTGATCCCTTTTTAAGCAGACAGTGGGTAGATTTTTTGGTTTCCAGAGTTACTTTGGTATTTAGATTTTTCTTAACAGCAGCTCTCTAAGAAAACTGTTGAAATGAAGAATCCCACTCACATGATCAGATCGCATGATCAGATGATGTAATCATTTGTTACTTTTGTGTCTTTGCCATTGTTTTTTGTTCATTTTTTCGTCCGTGCTTTTTAAAACTCTGAGCGCCGAGGCTGTAAATTATGTTTGTATATGTGGCACAGATTGTCTATCTCGCGAGAGAAACCGAACGGAATTTGAGATGCTTACCCTCACACCAGTATTTGCTGAACTTTTTACTTGATCAATCCAAGTCTCGTTCTTTTTTTGTTTTTTAGTAGAGAGAGGCCTTTTAATTCTGCCCATCATTACGGCCTTATTTGCTGGGGATTGAGGGGTGTTGCAGCATGCAGTTTTTCATTAGCTGGCCCTGATCCGCACACGGGAGAGCTTTTACTGGGGATGTCGGGGGCGTGTGATATGTGAAAGGCCCCCCGTGGCGGTGCCTGTTGAGCGTGACATCCCGATTTCACACCTCCCTCTGTTCACCAAGGACCCCCAACGCGCTCTGTCCACAGTGCTGTCCACAGCGCACCCAAGACCGGTTCCCTGTCTCTTCATTTGTAAGTTGTTCATTTGTTTTCAATTTGGCCTGCAGAGATTCAAGGATGCTTCATTTTGATTTTTGGTTTGCTGGGTGTTAGCGCTACTTTTTATTTTCTTCTTCTTCTTTTTTAAATATTATTTACAGAACAAGAATGTAAGAAAATCTATAACTGTTACTATTGCTACTGTTATGTATTTTCCACTGACCCGTAAATAATGAAAGTGGAGTCATAAATGTAATTAGTAATGTCATATTCAGGAGAAGACCTTCACAATTTTATATTCAATGTCCAATGGATGCAAGACTGTTGCTTTCAATGATTTGGACAAGTCTGTCCTATCAGAGAGGTCAGGGTGTTTTCACTTTGCATAATTGCATAAATGTATTCTTATTATCGTTCTTGAAAACGTTTCACTGTCGATGATCCATTAGCTAAATAATAGAAAATACGATTGTTTTTTTTTTAAATATGGTTGTCTGTTGCATTGTCTGTGTGTCTATACTGTTCAGTCGCAGAACACCAGCCCCTAAGACTTCGACTTGCTGAAACACAAAGAGAGACACGCGCTCCTTCCCCTGCCCCTGTCCCCACACGGCGCGATGAGGGTGAGAGGGGACGACAGGGTCAGAGGAGCCCGCTTCCCGCCATCAGCCTCTTCCTCTGCCACCTGCAATCAGATTGTTAGCATGTCAACCCAATTTGTTTGGAGTCTCCTGACTGCCGCTCCCTCAAGCGTGAAGAGCCGGCCACACTGGCGACAGACGCCCCTTAACGGCAGACAGTCAACTCAGTCGGCTTGTCTAAATAGAGGGCCGACATTAGCACCCTTACCCTGTCAGCCTGGTCCCTGGGAGACGTGCGCTGACCCGTCCCGGACCTTCATCAAAGGGTGGGGTTGAAGGGCAAGGAGTGGGCCTTTTTGTTGCCGACCTGATCTGTGAACCCCTTCCAGGAAGGAAAGGGCGCAGGGGAAGAATAGATACAGCGACTAAAAATAAACAGTTTTCCCCCGGTTAGTTGAAACCAATTTGCGGTGGCACGAGTCTGGCCGGTGCAGTTAGACAGTCTGACCACTAGATGACACCAAGAGATTGGACGCTCATTATTGATTTATTAAAGTCTCGCTCGGTATCGGGAAAGGGGGCAAGACGGTTATTGTTGCTTAGATCATCATTAAGATCGCCGAGGTAAGCAAATTAAGTGATCTGGCGTAGATTAGCATTCGGTGCCATTTGTTATGTCAGCGATTAATGTCAGCGGAAGTGAGATGCTGAATACGTATCGCGGACACAACAGAGGAGGGGCTGTCTTAAGGTTATGCACTTTTCACACTGTACGTTTGTATGCATTTTACACTTCCACCATCTCTACTTTAGAATTTCCTTTCTTGCATCAGTTACTCTGCTGCTTGAAAATTAAATTAGCCCGGATCATTGGGATTAATTTTTAATTTTTTTTATAGAGTTTTTAGCCTAGATCTTATTTTAGATCGCAGGTAACAGATTAGAGAGCATATGCACTCACGGTATTATTGGCGCACTTAAGTCAAGTGTTCCAAAGCATATAATTACCTTGTAGGCTTATGGCCCTGAAGTATACATCAAAAGTGGCGCTGCGTATTCATGAGAAAAGGGAAACACTGCAGCAGATTTAGTCAGCCAGCCCTCCACATCCATTCGGGGCCCTTTGTGTTACGTCGGTTGCCATGGGAAATAATTAAATAGAATTTCAGTCATTGTTACCCAGGTGGGAAATTCTTACTTCTACTCCCTATTTTTGCATATATCTTTTTGAAGATAGAATCGTGCCTGGCTCTGATGGAATTGAATGAGCTGAATGTCAGTGTTTGGTTTTGTTGTTTGCGTGTTTTTTTTTTTGTTTTTTTTTTTTAACATTAGTACTGTTACAATACTGGAATGCAAACTAATTACATAATAATATGATATAATTACTAGTCACTGTTACCTTAAGAATAATTTTTGAGGGTTGCAACTGTATATTTACACAACACGTATATGTATTATTATTCTTTTTTTAAAGCAATACAAGTAGATTGTAATAGATTTATAAAAAAAAAAATTGTACATATAAAAATAAAATATAAAATATATAATTTTATATAACATGATTGTTATTATCAATTTGTATTTCTATATTTTCTATTTTCTATTCCCAAATATTTGTAAATGTTGTTTTCTATAATTCTTTTTTATTTTCTATCAATATTAATGATTAAAAAAAAAAGTTCAAAAACAAACACAATTTCAAGGGCAGCTTCATGTTCCAAATACCTCCAGCATTTGTTTTGCCTTAAATTACATATCAAACAGAATTTAAAAAGGTATTTCGACAACATGTATACAGGTTGTTCTCTGCAATTGCATAGCAGTATATGGTAATAAACTCAGTTCAATCCTCACAACAGAACAACATTTCAAGTGACTCATAGCAGAGAAAACGTCTACACTACGTCATGGTAAATGACTGGAGTGAGCACTAATCTTGGACATGGTATGCCTATTCGCAGTGGAGGTAAGTTCCCGATCTCACAGGCTGTGTTATACATGGTTTATATTTGCCAAATGTCTGAGGTGTGGAATCGGATCAACTGTTTGTGCCGAAAGCGCACACAGCCACAGCCCACACAG
Source organism: Hiodon alosoides (assembly GCA_025775065.1). Classification (NCBI taxonomy): domain Eukaryota; kingdom Metazoa; phylum Chordata; class Actinopteri; order Hiodontiformes; family Hiodontidae; genus Hiodon; species Hiodon alosoides. The sequence continues at coordinate 8,137 of JAOYSI010007600.1, read as the reverse complement.
CACCGACCCACACAGCACCGGCCCACACCCCATCGGCTCACACAGCACCGGCCCACACAGCACCGACCCACACGGCACCGACCGACACCCCACCGGCCCACACAGCGGCTTAACCCTCCCAATCCTCTCCCCGTTCTCCCATGTTGCATCTAAAGCAATCCATTAGTGTCAGCTTTGCGGCAGATTTTGGGTGGACACCTGTCCATTCAGAAGTCCATTTGAGCAAGATGCATACTCCAAATTATTTATTACATTTTGGGAATGGAATTCACAAAATGTAATGGCTTTCATATTTTTACTAAACTGTGGCATTTTTGTTATAATCTTAAAACAATCCCTCCCAGAAGAACGAGTAATCCGTACCAGTCATTGTTTAAAGGTATAACGATGAAGAGGAGGAGATCAAAACCACAACAAAGACGAAGAGAGCATTGTAAGAGTTAAAACAGTCAGTTGGTAATGTTTCTCTAATCCAGTCCAGGTATTTAGCTTTTTCATTGTTATCTTTTGTATTTGATAGTATAATTAGTTGTTTTATAATTTATGCATATGAAAAGTTAAACTTTTTAGAAATTAAATTCTTGGAAAAACCACAGAATTTATTTTAAAGGGTACTAAATTTAAGCCGGCCACAAGTTCTGCGTGGTGTAATAAAATGCTAGTACGCACAAAGGCAGGTTTTTTGGGCTACCATGTGTACACGTGTAAATGACTTTCACTAAACTTTACCGTGCATCTCGTGGTGAATAGCTAACAGTGAGCAGGCATCACAATGAGCTCAAGTCCCTTCCGATCGCTGAAACTGGAAACTTTATTGGGAAAAGAAGAAATCCACAGATATTCATGGGCAAACAGAAAATCCTAGGACAGAGCCCACAACCGGGTTTTTGTAAATCATGTCGTAGGTTTGAGGCTATGCGTCCAAGAACTAATTAGAACTAAAAGTGTTGTAAAATGTTGCAAATAGTGTCGATTTCCTAAACAAGGCAGATACGTTTTCGTTGTTCAATTGTTAAAAAAATAACAATGTTCAAACAAAATGACGTGTAAAAAATAGATGAAGGAAATCGATATGCTTGCATTCTTAACTCGACTGTGTTTTTTAATAAAAGATTTTAGTATTTGTCTGGAAGTTAACATTTGCCTCCATCACACCTGTCCGTATTTTTGGTGTTCAGAAAACATAATTGCAGCAGCTCCACCCAATAGTAATATCGAGTAATTAACAAAAACAATGTTATTCTAATCGAAGACAATTTTCTGTGAGGTTTAATTAAAGTTTAATTGACTCAAAACTGGCCTGACAAACTGGTATCATTTAACTCTTATCGCAGTAACAATGAAAATGTTTGGTTACATGCACCTGGGAACTGATGGTTGGTTTTTACTCCAGCCACTGTTGATTTCGGTTGTGACATATAATTTAAAACTTTTACCAGCGACTGGCACGTTTGTATGTTTTTCTATGTGTATTTACATTTAACATTTACATTTTTTCAATTATTATTTATTTACATGGGGGCTTTTGTTTCATTTCACAGAATGGACAATTGGAACTGTGAATTGTCAATGTGTGAATTTGTGTTTGTGTGAAGTTCTATATGTAAGGTGCCATTTCACTATATTTTATCTTGACGTTTGTCCTCACTTGTCAAAATGAGGACTTTATTACTCCCGATATTAATACCTGAAACGGTCTGACGGTTACCCTGTTTTGTTTTAAAATAGATGGTTTTCTATAGAAATGGCCGGGCTTGAGGCTGCCCCCTGCGTAGTCCACATTCAGTCAACTCCAGTGTCTTTAACAATATAGACTTTTGAGATCATGACAATAATGTGTGGATAGCTGCTCGTCTTAGTAACATGGAAAATACCCAGGCGGGATAATAGTTTTATACGTAATATCCTGTTCGTTAATTCATATTGAATACAGCTGCAGCTGTAAACGGCTACACCGCTTTTTATGAAGAATCTGGAGTACTGTGCAGATTTTTTTTTTTTTTTTAAGTACTGTGGCACAAGAGTGACACGGTGGCTCTGTGGTTAATGTTCTTCCCTCACAGCACCAGGGTCATGGGTTTGGATCTGGCTCGGATCACTATTTTTTGTGCGTCTCCTCTGGGCACTTTTGATTTCCTCCCACTTTCCAAAGGCGTGCCTAACTTGTGAGTTAGGTGACTGGCCCCGTTCCAGAGCTGTCTGTGTGTCCCTTGCCCTGTAATGTACTGGTGTTATCAGCCTTGTGTCTGGCTTAAGTTAGACTCCAGCTCCTCATCGAGGGACAAGTCAGGGAAGCCATGTCCTGCCCCTTTAAGACTGGTTGGCCAGACAACAGTGCTTGCCTGCTAATTGCCAATAGTCCTTAGCTATGTAATTGGTATATCTGGAGCACAGAAGGCAGCCGGTTGGTTTGGTCAGGGCCGGTACCTCAGGGTACAGCTGTGATGGACGTTCAGAGCTTGTTGAGCTGAACCGGATTTAATCGACACTTACTTGTACCTCTGTCTGATTAAAGAAACCGCAATTGCTGTTTAAAAGTAATTTTCACTGGCTCCTGTTTATGGTTTTCGTTCACCCTGGAGTGTGCAGCAATACACATAGCTAGGTGGATATGCATTTTATATATTTTATTACATTACCAGAATACGATTTCCTTCTACTTTCCAAAGGCTCGTGAGTTAGGTGATTGGCCCTGTTTGCACAATTATCACAATGAGACAGATACTTGAGCTTAAAAAATTATTAAAGCTGTTTAAGTGCAAATGTAAAAGACCATATTACTATTGTGAGGTTTAGCACGGGAATTCTTTAGCAGTGAATGCTTTGTATAAACCCATTCTGAATGGGCCTATTAAGTTCTGCTTTGAGCGTGCAGTCTTTACCAGGTGGAGTACAGAGTCGTGTGGGTGCACAATATCCAGAGTGCCTTTTTAAACTTCCTACCAGCAATTCTATTTATTTAACGGTACAGTTAGTGGGCGGTGCCCCACTTCACTGTCTGAGTTTCACTCATCACTGGTACTGCTCAGTAGACCCGGTCACGGTGAACTCAAGGCCCAAAGGAAAAAGTCCCATATATTGTGAGAGAAGCTTTTTTTCCCTCATAAAACAGAATTATCAGCTGGTGTTAGAGCTTAACAGCGGACACAGAGGTCTAAGTAGTTATTATCGTTTTTAAATAAAGGCCACAGCAAGGGCCACCTTGGAGAGGTCCAGTGCTTTAGATTGTTGGAGCTGCCTTTCTATAAGGCCTGACGTCTTTGGCCCATAAGTGCATGTTTAGAGAAAGGTGCTTCACTTCGCAATGCAAGGTTCATTGTCAGGAAAACATAGATTCATTTGTCAGGGGAAGGACGTTTTGAGTTACACATTAAGAAAACAGTCACTTTCAGACCTATTTAGATCCATGATAACTCCCTGTACAACCACAAAGTAGTTGTAATGAAAATGCAACAAATCTCCAAAGTCCCTCTTTTGTCTTTTTTTATCGTAAAAGACCCTCTCTGACATTTTAGCCTTGGAGCTTAGAAAAGAGGTAGTTTGTAATGTGTGCAGAATTCCCTTTTCTTCACTTGTACCTGCACTTAAGTGTCATGTTGAGCCTAGGGCGGGAGAGTCCCTCAATGACCTGTTCTGACTGGATTTTGTGTTTACTGTATTCTCTTGGAAAAAAGAAAAAAAAAAAGGTAGTCCAGGGTTCCGTCTCTTATCAGTGCAAAAAGTCTAACAGATTGGCAGACTCAAGTTTCCCCTTCCAGCCAAAGTTGGTTTTGTCCATTGTTTGGCCTGACAATGGTTTCACATACCCCTCCAGCTTAGGTTTCTGTCTTCTTTCTTTGCCTTGTATCAGCCCTCTACGCAAGAAACAGACGTTTTAAGCACACAGGAACCCCTTCGGAGGGCTCCTGCAGGCTGGGGCACGAGAGCGCGCCAAGTTTTGGGCAGCGTTTTTTAACTGTTTGCAACGAGAGATGTCATTATAACGTAGCCCAGGTTAAGGGAAGGAGGAGAAGCAATTAGCCGCGGTCTACGGAGAGTGATGGCCTCCAGCCAATGTAGAAATAAAGTGCATCCACCTAGAGCGGTCTTCTCTTGAAATTCAACCGGAAGAGCTTTTAGTGAATCAGTTCACATTCTACACAAAGATGTAACTGTGAACGAATCTCATTGAAGCCTGTTGTGTGAACAGCTTAGGCATTTATGCCACCCAGTTTACAGTAAATAATACAATAAAGTATGATATTTCCTTAAATAAAATGGTTAAGGTGAATTTACAGTTAAGTTGTTTATGGAAAAATAAATTGAATTTTTTTAAATATTGAAATTGGTTACACCAAGGTTAGGGAAATGGTGAAATCGTTGCTACAACGTTCTAGAATATATCTGAGTGAAAATCCAAGTGGTACAGGAAGCTAAATATTTTTGGTAGTTTTAAAACTGAATTGTTAATAAAGAAAATGAAAAATGTTTTAACTGTGTGGTATGCTCATTTTTGCTTGATTGTAATTCCTGATTCCCCTGGGCACTGCATTGCTGTGGATATCTCCTATTTAGAATATTCATTGTTGCAATGCTAATCACAATAAAACACAACTACACTTCCTAAATTAAGCATATATGCATTAAAGGGCCAAATAATGCAATATGCATTATTTTACGTAGGTAAATTAAATGATTGAAAAACGATTTTATGATTTTCTTCAAATGCAAATATTGCACTTAAAAAAAGAATTCCTTGTCATGACTTATTTAAGTACAATAGCCTCCACACCGTTAATAAAGTTATGCAATGACCTCCCTGTTTGCTGAGTCAAAAATAACTATCATCCACCTTTGAGTGGAAGAAATGTTCTTCACTGCTTGACATTTTTCAGAAGGAATGTGCTATGAAGATTGCAGCTGGTTTACCAGCGACTGCTCTTTGTAGAACTTAACAGCCATGGCGCTCCTAAATGGGATTCGTCTGGTGGACTCCCTGCGAGACCCATTCCTTTATCCCAAGTGACTGCAGGGGGTCTAATTGTGCTGGTTACCCCGTGAGGGGTGCTACCACCAGGGTGTCATAAAATGACAGGCGTGGTGTGGCGCTTAGGATGTTAATCATCTTGTGGGTCATTGTCAGTCAACGGAGATGCGGGGGGGGTTAGTTGGGATATGTGTGTGCGTATTCCGCTTTGAATCCTGAAGGACAATGAATGCAAGGACGTCAGCTAGGGTTCTGGAAAATGTGTATCTTAATTGCGCGCTAGCAGGTTAGCATATGTGCTTCTCAGGTTTAATAGTGCTGTCGCCGTTAGGTTTAAGGCAGATTTAAAATCTGAAATCTAAATCATATCTAAATCCAACTAAATGTCCGTTGCTGTGAAAAAATATATACGTTTTTAACGCTTTCCTTCAATATTAAAGTGTTTATTTTTTTCCAGCTAACCATGGTTAATTTGTATTTTAGTACATTGTCAGCTTGTATCTGGATTTTTATAATGACCAAATATGCGTCAGTCATTCCTTTTCTGCCTAACTGCGTTTGTGTGGCTATATTCAGTTTCTGTCCCTCGCTTTGATCAAGAAGGCAGGACAAAGCAACGGCTGAGAATCTGAGCTCCAGATTACAATGACAGGAAGGAAGGAAGAAAGCGCTTATAGTCGATGAACTCCACCTCAGGAGATTTGGTGGTATGGAACTGCTGTCTGCCTCTGTATAACCACGGTTTTTATTGTTGGGTTTTTTTTTTGTAATTTTTTCCCTTAGAAATCTAATTCAACAACGGTGGAGTATGTTTCATTCCGCAAATAATCTTATCAAAACATTATGAAGGTGTAAAACACGATAAAAATAATTATCTGGAAATTTCAATCAACTTAATAATCAGATGCTAAGGAAATGAAGTCGGGCAGCAGAAACTCTGGGGGCCAAGTCCAGTCAAAGGCCTTCAGAACAGCAGATTTTCTGATTTTATTCGATGAAATAGTTATTTTTTGGAACCAGGCAATCGTTAATCATTATGCATCATTAAAGTGGACCTTACATAAAATATAAAATGTGCAGTATGTACATTAGTTAAACATAAGGTATGCCTTTTTACACACGTACTCTGGATTAGGTATTTAGGGGAATTCTGATCACATTTTTGATTTTGAACATATTGTGTATAGAAAATGATTCGCTGAAGCATATTAAATAAAAATAAAAAACATGTAATTGTTTTTAGATTATTTAATGGTATATTATACATTTTTATTTTTTTTATATAATAATGGGAAAAATGAGTTTACCTGTAGCACGCGAGGGCATGCTGGGTCCATGAGTGACCGGAGAAAGAGTCAGTTAAAGATTCTATTAAACAACAACAGAAAAACCTAAATAAAAATTTAAAAAAACCTCCCTTCCAGGGAAAACTACCAAAAACGGTATAATCCATGAAGTACCACAGTGCCCGTACGTGTTACCTCCTTTTCTCCACCTTGTTGGAGTACGATTACCATCAGTGGAACCGCACTCAGGTGCACAACGACGCCCAATTATGGGCAATTAGCCCATCCAGTCATTGTCCTGTCGGGTTCCACACCCACCTTTTAATTGTGCTTTTGAATCGTAACCACTGCTAATATCATTTTTATGGATCTTGTGGTGTCTTGTCTGCTTACGTCATGACTCCCGTCCTTTTGGGAGGGTCACCGTAGGCTACAGAGTTGAATTAGTTGGGTAACACAGATCTGGTACGTAGATAGACTAAAGAGGAGTACTCCAATGCGTTCGGTGTTCACCAAAGCCCTGCTAATGCAAATTATAATTTAACATTTAAAACCGTACAAAAAACAACGAACGATTAGTTTGTGATCAGGAGAAAATACACTCTCATTAAAGCCTGACTAATGCTTTTGTTATTCTAAAAGCTTAGGGCCTGCCTAGTGTTCCTCTGCGGAGTTTGGGCAGAAACCAAACGGATTGTTTTAACAAAAGTGGATCACGGCCTCTGTTTATTTCTGGCCTTATCCTTTGTTAACCACTTCTCAGCTGCACCGTCAAACAGCGCAGAGACCGGCCGCTCCTAATCTGGAAAACGCTGGTGCCTCCTGAAAAATAAAAAAGCCTTTTATTCATGAAGAAAATGAACATCATTGAGAGGTGGCTTTCGATACTTTTCATCAGGGGCTGAGCCCAAATGTCGGGTGATTTCAATGCCACACCATCAAACGGAGAATAAAACACCAGGATTTTCCATGCCTTAACAGAAATAAAAAGCTCAGAGAGGCATTCTATCCTATCACGTAGAAACAAAAATTGTTGCCTAACAAGTCATTCAAGGTACATAATATACTATTCTATATAAGCTACAAGTAAGCTTATTAAGCTTTTTTTTTGTTTTGAATTGCATTTACTTCCTGTGGTCCTGTAATTCCTGAATTACTGATTTCATGAATCCACTGCGCTCGCTTACGATATCACAGCTGAGTAAATAATTTATACACCTGCAGGAAGAGATGAGCCCTGTAAGGGCGTTTTATTCCACCCTGATATTTCCACGCCACATTTAAAATCCATTATGCTACCTTATCTTTTCTGTGTTTTGAATTTTGATCGTTGATACAAAATTTGATTGAGGTGTGTCATTATGCTCCGTTATTTAACCTTCTGTTATATTATGCTATATATATTATAGATATTATATATTAAGTATTTGCAGTAAGATGCTATCCTAATATCCTGTTATTACACATCTTTGAAACCGTTAGCAGCAAATATAACTATAAAGTATGTGGGTTTGCCTCTTGTCGGTCCAATTCTTACTCAGCCCTCTGACTCATGTCCTTACTGTCACGTTTCAACTTCACAGTTTCTGTTAGTCACGTTTTTTTCAGTCAACCAATCATTCAATTAACATTCCGCCAACCCATATGCACTTTTTCATTCATCCTTTCGCCCTGCACTAACATTTCCCTTAATCAGAGATCGTGTTAGTCATTGTTAATCATTCATCTGCCCAGCACTCCCTTAAATATACCAGTCCTGTTTCACCACTTGTTGCTGGATTGTCTTGTGCTTTGCCTAGTCTTTCTTGCGTTACTGCTTGTTTACAAAAAATATTGTCTCTCTCTCTCTCTCTCTCTCTCTCTCTCTCTCTCTCTCTCTCTCTCT
>JAOYSI010007599.1:0-12036 GCA_025775065.1 Hiodon alosoides | reverse complement strand
AATTTAATTGCATATACATATATGTGTGTGTGCTTGTGCGTGTGTTGCCCAGTGATAGCCCTCTCTCTGGACAACTGTGGTGCTGTGCTGTAAGCTGCTCCCACCTTCTGGTGCGCGATGACTGTCATAGGAGAATCCATTCTTGGTGTCGCTGTGGGGACTGGAGCTGGACGTCTTGATCTGCAGCAAAAACATGCAACAATTACTGGCATTACGTAAGTTCTGGTTTGCCTTCGCATTACATCATACACAACAACACTGCTTTACAGCTGACGCTGGGAAGTAGAAACGAAAGTCGCCCAGTCTAAAGCGAGCAGCAAGGGGGCGCCTTTGAGCAACTCCAAAATGTCTCACTCAGTGTTGGTGGTCAATATCCTGAGGTGACTTGGCTTGACTTTTTGGGGATATGTTTAGTTTGCGAGGGACAAGAAAAACAATACTTTCATATAGCTAAAACTATATCAAGTCGTGTGTGTTCTTGGTGTCAAACTTGCTAAACAAATGTGAATTATAAATGTGAGTTATTTTAGCTTCAAATTACTGTTGATACATTCTATTAGTTTGTTAATGGTAGTGTATACATTTCATTATTGCTATTTATATATATGAGATCCTACACACTTTTTTAATGAAAACATTTTGGTTTTGGTTATTCCATTCTCTTCAGAAAAATTTACGGTGTTAAAGTTGTCCATAGTAAAACTGTAGGAAAACTTACATTTAAATAAAAAGGCTAAATAAAAACATCATTTGAAATGCAGCAGTGCTCAGATAGGAAAAAGAATAGCAAAAATAGTGTGCCCTGAAATAATATGACCGGCAGAGGAGGCAATGGCTGTATCTGAGTGCTACTGCTTTCTCTCTCTGGGTCTCCTTGTTTGACCGAGTGCAGAGAGAAACTTAATTTATATCCTACTCCACAAATTAATAAGAATCTCACCATTTTAATACTCAGTAATTCTAAATCAGTTTCAGGTTTGACTTGAGTTTTTGTAGGAAACAACAACAACAAAACAGGCTGTACATTATTCTTTTAAATGTCTCTCCCACAGTGAATACAACAAAAGCCCTCAGGCAGTTACTCTGTTCCTGTAGGAGGTCATGGGATCGCGGAAAGATAGAGGAGTTATCTGGACTGCTAACAGTATAGTTTATCAAAAGTCATGAGTTTTAAACAAGACGGTTTACCAAAAGTCATGAGTTTCAAACAGGGAGGTTTAACAAAAGTATAAGCAAATCTCAGAATTCAGTAACTAGTGAACTGATGCAGGACTACATTAATAACCAGTGAACTGATGCAGAACTACAGTAATAACTAGTGAACTGATGCAGAACTTCAGTAATAACCAATGAACTGATGTGGAGCACTGTCAGAAAACATTCCGTTCGGTTTTCACGGTAGGGGGATTCTCCGAGGGATATTTCCACTCAGATGAAAGAGTAGAGAGCCATCAGCTCTGCCGGGGAAGCTTTGTGCTTGGGTCTCGTGTGTCCCCTGTCTGCTGAGAAAGGCATCTTGCACGCGCATGCTACCGCTTGCAAAAGCTCCCGAAGCCAAACCAGAAAAGGATGTGTTTTTCAGAAGTCACAAGCCAAACTTGATGGAAAAGATGTAATGGCATTTCTGGCATTTCTTGTGCATTCCTGATAAGAACCTTTGTGTATAAGCATTGTGCCTACTAGAAATGTCTTCAGTAAGCTTTGCTTTAACTGGCCAAATGGGTAAATTTGGAATTCTGCGTGACGCCACCAGACCGGGACGGCGTCAGCTGTGACACATGGACCCTGAAAACCCTTTGTTTTTTTTTGTGTTAATCCTATGAATGCAGCCCCACTTTTGCAGTAATCTGCCGGATGAGGCGGTGGGTGAAGGGGATAGGGTCAATCGTGCAGAGATTTACTTCAAGCAAGTAGATCAGCTGGGCTAGTAAATCTCCAGAGGGAGGGAGGGAGACTGAAAGGCGCCTCAACCAGCAGCCCCACCTTTCTTGCTTCCTCTCATGCAGGGGGGATTGTGGGATAGCGCCTTACTGTTGACCCAGAAGCTAAGGCCGAAAGCACAACTCCCATAATCCCCTCTGGTATGAGCGTGAATTTGGGAGAACCATCCTTTTATGGTTTTCTCCTTCCCGCTCTCCCAGTGAAATTTAAAATCAGACATCTGCAAGGATTTTCTAAAAAGTGTACCACTGCTGGATATCAGGACAATTTGGACTCTAGGATTCTTTGATTTCTTGATCAGATTGAAGTAGAAGAGGTAAAATCATTGCACAGAATTAAAATACCTTGTCACTGGGGAAATTACTGCTAAACTGATGGTGAAAAAGAATTTCTAAACGGAAAAGCTTCATTAACAGACAGATGAGCAAGCTATGATCTGGGTGCCAGGTAGGCTGTCCACAGTGCCGGCAATCAAGCAGGCCCATCTGCCTGAGCTGCCCCTACAAAACACAGGGCTTTGCCAGGACAAACAGTTGGGGAAGTAGAACTTGGTAAATCACTGGTTGGACCAATTGGGCTGACAACAGCTACACAAACTCTGGATCAGAGCAATGTCTAAATTTAAAATGATATATTTTTACTTTAAACTGTTTAGTTTAGTCTGGAGCTGGCAGAATACACGCACAACCATTAAAAGAGACAGTCTGCAACGTGTATGCTGTATTTAAACGCTTTTGGCATGGCGATGGAACGCTTACGATCTGCGGAATGGAATCTTGTGACCTCGGTGAAACTGAGATATTGGGGGCGTGAGGGAATCAACTCACCACCTCACCCCCCTACACACATACACATACACTCAAGGCAAATCTGCCTCTTTAACGCCCTGCTCACAATTTTTTTTTCCTAAATTGCATGTTTTAGATGAGAGATAATGTTTTTGCATAAATGGTATGAATAATGAAAACATTTGCACATAGTTTATTACAATGATAGCTAGCTTAATGGGCAGGGCTCCTCTAGTGTTGCGGCTGGGTGCTAGGGGCAGGTGTGAGAGCAAGGGTTAGTGGTGCTTTGCTACCTCTGCAGGGTAAGGGCGAGGTTCTTTGTGGCACACTTGATCTTGTTCTGGGCTTCCAGGTGGGTCATCCCCTCTGTACTGATGCCGTCAATCGATGCGATGATGTCACCCTGAGCCAGGTTGCCCTGGGCCGCCTTGCTCCCTGGTGTGATCTGTGGACAGACGTTGGACAGATCACAGCACAATTACATAACAATCACTTCACATGTCTCAAAGCCTTTCCTCCTCCAGCAGTCTGCCCCAGGGGGGGGGGTTGGACTTGGCCTGTGTCAAATCAAAGGAACCATCAGCTGACAGAGCGGTTCATCTGCTCTGCAAAGACAAAATTTAATTGGCCTGTCAAAAACCCTTGCAGGGAGCCAATTGACCAATCCCACAAAAAATCGACTAATCAGCCAAATAAAAACATCAATACGTGTTCTGAAAAAAACACTCAACAGCTCTGTATCCAGTAGCATGCAGCCCTGTTTAAAAAGTACAGACTGACAGCTCAAGAGAGCTGTCCATAGAAACAAGACAAGGCTTGAAAATGCCATCAAACGTTCTGACACCTTGTCAATTTGTAGCCCACAACTGAATCTGTGTACAGCTTGCTGATATCACTGACCTGAAGCTGTGTCCAGCTTGCTGATATCACTGGCCTGAAGCTGTGTCCAGCTTGCTGATATCCCACACATGAAGCTGTGCACAGCTGACCTGAAAGCGTGAGCTCTGAACTAAAAACGGATTGCTGCTTGCTGCTATCCGTGACCTGAAACCGCAGGCTGCTCGCTGATGCCTTGTAGAGATTTTGAATGGAGAATGGCCTCACCACAGCCAACCATTATCAGTGAAGATGAGAAGGCTAATCCAGAACAGCAAAGGAGGTGCTTGTGTGTACAATAAGCCTGTGTTCATGTTGCTCCCAATGTGATGATCTGTCTGCAATTGGCTCCATCAGCATTAGGTTGGTAAGATAAAATAGGCTGTATGTTACCACCAAATGCTTATGAGAAACCATTAACCTGTTAGACAAGAAGGATACATCTAATTTTAGATGAAATATATATGCTGTCTTACTGCTCCTCTTTCTTTGATTTACATTAATGTTGCTACCGAAACTTTACATCTCCCTTGTACCCAATTTTAGGCAGCTATGATAATCAGTTATGATGCGAAAGCCATCTTTCTGGTGAGGTAGTTGGTAACCTTACAGCAACCTCTTCAAAAGTTAAAAATAACTGGGGGATGTTGACACCCCCCATACCCCCTACAACCCCCCCAATCTCTCTCCATCTGACCCTGCAGAAATGTCAGCCCCAGATCAATCCTGGCTCCTCCACCTGTTCCCATTTGTCAAACTTCTCCAAAAAAACATTTTCCTCTCTGACACACAACCCCCCGCGTTCCTCAAAATGAGCATTTTGCTTACCGGGGGGGGGGGTTCGGCTACATTTTCACGTCTTAATTCTAATTTCTGATTACTCATAATCATCTCTGTGTCTTTCTGATACTTCAACATTAAAATTAAAACAGTCTGGCATTTGGATTGTTTGTGGCTAGAATAGAATTGTAGAGTAGTTTTACAGTGGTTAAAATCAGACCGTTTGTCATGTAAAAATCGAAGATGACTTCACTCTGGCGCCACCTGTGCTGTGATTGCACAATAACTAACACTCTGGGTAGTGAAACAGGGGCAGCAGATGGTGTCAGTCATCACCGCAATTTAGGATCAATCTCCCCACCGTTGGCAGATAGACAGGTGCACAGGCAGGTTAGGGTGGGGGGGCTGTGGCCGTGGGTCACTTCTGCGTTTGTTTCCACTGCCAATCATTGGTCTCTTTCTAGGATGGAAGCTGATTGTTCCTCGCCCTGAAAGTCTAATTAAATCTCAGAACCTGTGTGGCAAGGTCAACTGGCTTGAAAGCCAGGAAACTCTTTCCAGATCAGAGGCAGAGTGTGAATGAATAGCAAAAAAGAGAGGACATTGGCACACAAAAAGACACACACAAAATCTACGCTGCGAGGTTTCCTCTTAGGAACTGTGCATGCAACCTTGTATGATTTGGCCAGCAGGTCATCAAAACGACTGGTTTCAGTCATCTCAAGTTCCCTTCGCCCTTTTCAGTGTAATGGACCCTGAGCTCATCACTGATTCAAGGAAGGGACCAGATTAATGGGGCTGTATGGAGGCAAGGTATGCAGTCTCGTACTTTCCTCCCGGCCTGCACATCTAAGCCCATGATGGGCTTCACATCCTCAAATCCTTCTTTGATGCTGCTGGGAGATGCTTTTCGGTTGGTTTGTTTTCAGAAGCTTCCGGTTAGCACCCTCAACCCCTGCCTGCCCTGCCTGGAGCCTCATGGGTTTTAGCTGCGCCAAAGCAGTCGCTTTATAAAACCGCTGCCAGACTTCTCTGTGCTTGACCCTGAACGTCCCTGAAGTCAACCACTATGGTTTCAGCAGCGTACTCACTTGTCAGGCTGTTTCACGCCACATGAACCTGGTTAAAAAAAAAATGAAGAAGAAGAGAAGATGACCTCACGTGCCATGAGATGTGGCTCGGGGTCTGTTTCTCTGAGTTTTCCATCAAAAGCGGAACCCAGTGGACTGTTTGACCTGAATTTACTACAGGAAGTGCACAAAGAGACAACCGCACCTTGACATGATCAGAACGAGAAAAAAGCCCATTCTAAGTATCACTGTTACAGTCGTGACCGGCAGTCAGTAAAAGTCTTGACGTTTCCTCTATATGTCACAAGACTTCCTCCAAGTTTACACTAATAAACAAGGCCCGGATTTAATTACTGCTATTACACGGTGGCCTCGAAAGGTATGCTTTTTGCCGTTGAATATCCCCTCTGGTATACTACAACTCTGGGATTTTGCTTCAAATTGCAATTTAGTTATATAAATACTAGCCATGAAGAGTATTTTTTGAAAACAATGATTTTTGTGCCCAGCGTGTTGACAAGCCTCGCAGTGCTGACGACTGGGAAGCACCAGTGACTGTGAACTGCTTTTCTGCTCCTTGTCAGGGGCGGGTCTCACTGGGGTCAGGTTTCTGGAATTCATGGTATTTTTGGTAAGTGTATTAATTGGCACGTGGAGATTTACTATCCAGAATTATCTGAAAAGATCGGCTCAGTGAAGCTGGCGGCCTGGACGACTTGCATAGCTGTCCGGGGTTCACACTGAATATTAATGACCCCCCCCACTCAAAAGCAAAGCATTATTTTATCACCTGTGCCATCCATTTGCATCCAAGCCACAGTGTTGCAAAACACTTCCCGCCCATAACGCTTCTTACAAGTTTCAAGATTTTAAGTAAAAAATAAAAATAAATGAATAATCAAAACAAAGACGTGAAGGATTCCACCTGACATCAACCTGTAATTTCTGTTTGAAGTCTAAGGAAGACGCCGGGACAACCCAGGCGTAAATATTTGCAATTGACACGGAAAGAAGACCGGAGATTGAGGTCACTCCTGGCCCCTGAACTTCCTCTGTTCTAGTCCCGAGGAACTCCCTTTTTTTGGATGGCTGTGTGGAAGAATTAAGCTGATAACAGTCACAAGATGCAGCATGACTGAAATGGAAAATGAAAATTCACCCAGTGTGCCTGAGCTGAAAAGATCACGATTGAAAGTACAAAAACCAGAAGGGAAAAAAATGGTTCCCAACCTCTCAGAGAATTACTCTTTTCTTTGTTTTCGTGGGAGGAGAAGGTCATTTGACATGACGCTGTGTTTGTGTTTCATCCTGTGTAACAAGTGCTCTGGGGTCCCTCCAGTGACATTTCACTTTTCCATCAATGTTTCAGTATAGTACCGCTGCAACATCAGGTCCGGAAAAGAGAGGAGTACTAGAGCGGGACAAAAGGACCCAAGTATCTGTAGTAATAATCTCTAAACCCAGAGATTACCTCATCCAGCATTCACCGTTTGGCCCCAAGCTCACGACATAGGATGCGTTACTGAATAAATAAAATAAAATAAAAAAGAGAACAAGAGAGAGAGGGAGATAGAGAGAGCGAGAGAGGGAGAGAGATAGAACGAGAGAGAATGAGAGAGAGAGAGGGAGAGAGAGAGAGTGAGAGAGAGAGGGAGCCAGCGAGAGAGAGAGAGATAGAGAGAGAACGAGAGAGAACGAGAGAGAGAGAGAGATAGAGAGAGAACGAGAGAAAGAGGAGTGAGGTAGTGAGAGAGAGATAGAGAGAGAATGAGAGAGAACGAGAGAGAGAGATAGAGAGAGAACGAGAGAGAGAAGAGTGAGTTAGTGAGAGAGAACGAGAGAGGGGGGAAAGAGAAAGAGCGAGAGAGAGAGAACGAGAGAGAAAGAGAGGGAGAGAGAGAACGAGAGAGAGAGAGAGAGAGAGAGAGAGAACGAGAGAGAACGAGATGTTTTTGCTTGCTGCTGGAGTTGGGTTTCATCGACGAGGTGTTACTTGAGTGCGCTGTTTTTACTGTTTGAATCGTTAACGTAGTCGTTTAATTGAATCCTTTTTCACAGGGGTTTTTTTCACGCCATTGTATTCATAACTTACTTTTAATAGATTTTTACTCACACTGGATTAAGACTGAGGGTGAGATTCACTATGTTACCCCCAAGTCTCCAAAGTTGCAGCTGAAGCAGAGCATTGCAGAAAAGTGGAATCGGCAGGACGTTGTCACAAAGCGTGCCCTGTGTTACACTGGAAGTCTCCCCCCACCCGGAGGGCTGTCTGTGATGTCATCCAATCAAATGAGTGTCTCTACTCTGACCTTTATGTGCCTTGGGGATTTACTGTAGTTTTAACTGTAGACCTTTAGTCAATGGCAACAGTGGAGTCTAGCTGGGTGACTTAAATATCTTAAATCTGTCCGGTATTCTTTAAACATTTTAGCTCCGTAAAAGCCCAGTGGTGGTTTTATTTTGGAAATCAGATTGTTTTCAAATATGGTTGACATAGTCAGGTTAATGCAGTGAATGTTCTGTCCCCCTAAGAAAATGTAAAATCTTGTCTAAAAGGAAATACTTATCAAGTCTTAGGACTTGTGTTCACTGGGATCATCCACTGGGGTCCTGTTTTTGTCACTGATCTAAATGGGAACTTTGCTTACGTGGGTCTACTCGTCCCGCCAGCGCTTGGCTGAGGATCGGACGGGGCTCTTTGTTCGTTTTTCGGGCCCTTCACCTACTGTCGGGAACCTATTTTTGCTGGCGTTATTATATATAATAATATATCATATTAATAATGTGAGAAAATGCACGCTCTTTGGATTTTGTTTTATTAAAAGCTACTTGAACGGGTACACATTTGTAATCCTTTTTGTAATGGAAAGGAATTAAGGGATAATAATAATAATAATGTTCCAGTATTTACTAATCAGGCCGAACAGGATGCTCAGTTGACTGGTAAATTCTAAATTTAAATAAGCCTCTCAAAAGACCTTTAAACATTTCACGACAGGTTTTCGAGTTTTAATGCATATGCGATGCCGCTCGACCAGAGTTAGGTTCAAAGAAGCGGAAAACCTGAACAATCGAAGATCGGCAGCAGTCGTTGACTGTGAAATGAACCGAGTCGGAAACTGCGAACCCTCCATCCGAGCATGTCGGGACTGCGTCCCGGGAGGCTGGAGAGACACAAGGCTTGTTCGGCAGGGGAACACGCACTGTGAACTTCAGACTCTGCGAGGACTCTGGGGCAATGTGATAGTTCCCTTACCATGTTACGCTGATGTCAGCCCTGGGGCGATCTTAGCCGGAGGTTCTCATACCACGGGGTCGGACTCTGGATCGTGACACACTCCCTACTGGGCCTCGAAGACGGCTCTGAGAAGGACACGGGATACCACAGTGATTCTGATGATGAAACAATCGCGTATAGCCTGACACGGCTTGCCGCAGAGTTCAAGTTCCCTGTGACAACAATAAGCTGAAAACGACAGTCCTCGATGATGCTTTGGCCAGACTGAAACATTGCCTCTTTTAAGTCGTGCTGTTCCTGCAAATGTAGAACTTGATGTCTGGACGAGTCTTGCAAATGTGTTATGCACGTATATTTGTAACTAAAGTGTAATCTCGAAAAGTCGAAAAGGTCTTTTGCTTTTGAAAATGTAACCATTATAATGTTAAAGCGGATTGTTTAATCATATATTTCATTTATAAATATAAAAATTAGGTTTTTAACTGATGATTTATATCGACAGTAACAACAACTGAAATAACTGCAGAGAGGTCATTAAAAGGAAAACTTCAAAAACCGGTTGCATCGAATCCTGAATTTGGATTTCAACACCCAACAATTGCAACTGTAAAATTTCATGGGCACATCCCAGGCATCAGAACAACAGACTATACTGAGGTATTTGCACATATGCATGAATCACTTAATACAAAACCAGTACGGACCGCAACCGATCAGCTGATGTACACAGTAGATCTTTGATTTGATCTGAAGATGTCACCAAAAACTATAAGAAGAAAGGGAATCCAAGGTGTCTGGAAATCACATTTACATTTATATATCTCCTTGGTGCTTCAGAGTAATTTAAGACCCGTGGAAAACAGGAGGTCATAGATCAATTATTAACACAGTCTTCCCAACCACCAGAGCAAACGGCCTTCTTCAGCATCAAAGCCTCCTACTTCCAAGCAAGATGTTCCATTCAACAGTGCAGATAAGCCAAGATCACAAGCTGACATCATACTTGAAACGTCCCCAAACTGTTAACGGAGATCATATTTGAAACGTCCCCAAACTGTTAACAGAGATCATGTTTAAGCAGATCGTAAAACCTAAAACGACCCGAGACCTGAGCATGCACTCTTGAAAAAACAGGTGCAACATCAGCTCCTGCTAATTAAAAAAATGGGTAATACTTTACATTAAGTGTCTCTCAATACTATGTATTTAAATAGTAGTGGCTGCGTAAATACCGAAATATTACATATGCTGCAATTATGCCATTGTGCATGTTTACACTGTACTTAATGAGTATCCGTTTCATCATACCGGTTTCAAATTGTGTACTCATCTATTTGAGAACACGATTTTATCAGAATAGATTGTAATGAAAGTGTTACAGTGTAACTATGCACAATTACACAGTATTTAGAGACATTTAATGTAAAGTGTTACCAAAACACCAAAACATATTGAGATGGGAGGTACTGTCACACTGGGAACACATTCATCTGATGTTCTGGTAGCCCTCCCCACAAAGCATGTTTGCACACCAAAACATATTCACAATGCATCTGAGCTCCATTAAAAAGCACAAAATCTCAATCTGCCCTAACCTTCAACCTTGACTCTAACCCAGTAGCAGAGCCAAAGGGGGGGGGGGGGTTGGTTTAGAGGGGGCAGCTGCCCACCCTGGCAAGTTTTGTGGGCAATCGTTTCTATTAAGTTTCCTTTATTTATTTAAATAAAGGGCATAAAGAAAGTTAATCAAGAATCACTCTACAGTTCCTCATTCAACGTCATCCTCGCTTGAAATGAAACTGCTGTTTATATTATGTGTTATTTGTACCGCCCGCTGTTGAACCGTTTTGTCGCAGTTCCTCTACGTATGCCATTCTTTAAAGATTTGTTTTCGAAACGTCCCCCTTAGAATCAGGATCATGTGGCTGTGGCAGCATCAACCAGGAGCACTGAAATTGACTCAGCAAGCATATCTATCGCCTAAAAGTTTATATATATATATATATACAGTTAAAATATTCCACATTAGTGGCGGTCTAACTTTTTTAAAAAGACTAATTTTAAAAATGTATTTGTTGACATGAACTTTTAAAATGTCCACTTTTATTCTTATTATAAATTTAGTGATTTTATTCTGTGTTAATCTTTTTAAATTCTGCATAAAATATCGTTTTTTTTCTCAATGGATTATTTATTTGTGAACAAAAAAAAACAAACCTACATTTTGCCTACAATATCACAGAGAGGGGAACTGAGGAGCTGGAAAAAGTCATCCAATAGGTGTAATGTGTTATTTGTTCATTTTGCTGTTACTGTCATCTTTGTTGAAAAATAAATATCATGACTGCTTGTCAAACATAGGGTTTTAGTTTGCTACCATAATATTATAGTCATCATGCACATTGGTTTTCAACAACACATACATGTAATGTAAACCAGCAACTCAATGTCTAAAAAGCAACCCACATCCTTCTCTGCCTACACAAGCCTGAGATTAGGGAGGCCAGAAGAAATGCACAACATGTATCCCACAAAACCATTTTGATGGAACTGAGGGCAGGCTGAGGTTAATGAGGACTGTGGTCCATGAAGCGCCATGATAAAGAAGAAGAACCCTTTAGGTTCTACTGGGCCAGAAATGCTCCTGATCAATGTACCATTCAAAACCTAATGATCTGTTATAATGCTTCATTTAAGTAGCTGACCAGACATACCCTCAGAGATATTTAGAGATCTGTATGTCTCCATAAGTACCTAATTGTTTCCAGTAATAGGACAATCCATAAGTAAATTCACACAAAACCAAAAGAGTGTAAATAAGTTGCTAAATGCAACTATGCCCGTGCTGTTTATGCCATCTTATTTTGAATGGGTAAGAGGCTCCTCAGAGTCCTGCAAAAGATGACAAAAACCCTCAGTGCGCTAAAACACTTGACTAGAGTTATCAGCTATATATTCAGACTGCAAAAACACAATCAAAAGAAAGAGTGGTGAAATGAGAGTGAGCACTTGCTTCACCTTTGCTTACACCTTGTGCCTAAGTCGCTGCAATGTTACAGCTATGTTGCAACTGCTGATGTGTCTTACAGCTGAACTGAAACGCCCGCTTGTAATTACAGACTGCCTTAAGTGACCTCACATTGCCACAAATTGGCAATGAAACAATCCACATTTGAACCAGAAATTCAGAATAATAAGACCCTAAACTCAGGCACTGAGCCACTCAGAGGAAGCCCCCCTTTTTTCACTTTCTAACACCCAGCCCCAACACACACATACACACACACACACACACACACACACACACACACACACACACACACACACACACACACACACACAC
>JAOYSI010007597.1:23851-43464 GCA_025775065.1 Hiodon alosoides | reverse complement strand
CCCCCCCCCCCCCCCCCCCCCCCCCCCCAAGGTGCTGGAGGGATGCAACAATTTACCAACGTACCATAGCAACTAGGTTTTATGACATTATGAGTCATGCCAGACAGGTTTCCATGAAGGAGACTTTTACTGGATGTAGAAGCAGAGCTGGTTCAGTGTTTGTGTGGAGAGGTGGGGGAGCATTATGGCAGGCTTATGAATGTGTTTGAGGCAGCCCCAGTGATTGGATGTTTTATTTACATGTGGCTAGGCAAATTAAACACAGATTGTTCCTCATCCTTCAGCTTGGGTTCGTTGTCCCACACACGGTGGGTGGGTGGGTTGGAACAATTCAAGTTAAAACAAGAGTGTCAGGGGAAGGCGAGATGGAGAGTAGATGAATAGCTCAATGAAGCCGTGCATTCAGTTTGGTCGAGGTTTCAGTTTGGTTGATTCCTCTGTGATGTTCATTGCGGATATATACTTACGGATGTCACCGATCTTCCTTCCGCACAATTAAGATAAGACAAAGGAACTAGAGCGAGACACCACCGTGCCCCCATTAACAAGAAGGTGACGTAAAAATGTTTTTATCACCTAATGAACATTGCCGAGACGCAGACGTTTCTCTCACAGGCTGACTCTGAAAGACTAATGCATGCTTCTATTACTAGCAGGCCTAATTACCGTGATCCTCTCCAGTCTAATCTACCAAGAAAGCTATTGGTCGACGGCAAACTATACAGAAGGCAGAGTCACAGAGGCCAGAAGGAGAGTGCACATTTACACTGGCTGCCAGTTAGTATTAGAATTGATCTGAGCATGATCATGCACACCGCTACATGTCAGTTGAGCTTTTGCGGTACTAGCCTTTTAAATGTTCCAAAGCCCAGGACCAAGAGGCATGGTGTGGCAACTTTCAGGTATTGTGCAGACAAATCCACCAATCCCTTGCCTCGTTGTTTTTTTTACATGGCGGCCATGTTTTTAATCCAGTCATTTTTATTTTAGAGGTTATTTTATTTTATTTTTATTTTTTATCCTTTATCCTCTTTTTAAGTTTGATTTTATCATATAATTGTTCTGCCATTGTTTATTTGTACTTTCTGTGACGCGCATTGTGTTCCCTCTGTGTTTGAAACGTCAGATTTGATTTGATTTTATGCTTCAGGTCCATTAATGCTATGGCATGACAATTAAATGAGGCGTGTAAGCTTGTAATATTCGATTTAGAGCCATATGAAGTGGAAAAAAGTGGTCCAGCTGCCTCTGTAATGCAATTTAACATTATGTTACTCGCAATCCTGTGAAAATATTCAACACGTATTTTATTCGGGGATAGCACATTAAAATGAGCAAGTTGCCCGGTGAGGCCACAAACAAAACAAACAGACTCTACAGCAGAACCTCAAAATGAGAAGATAAATCTGCAGATCTTTTCTGCAGAACGCCTCTCAAAAGTAAACCAGTGTTTTTTTTTTTTTTAAATAAAGGGCCAATTCATCACGTAGATCGATGAAAAGAAATGGACGGTGCATTACCCTTCAGAGAGCATCTTTTTGATGCACTCCTTCTCGGAGGAGAGATTTATGTCTGCACTTTGGCTCCGGAACAGCTTATCTTCCCCGGGGCCATTGACACGGAGCATCGGGGGTGACTGCTGATCTTCAGAGAGGTCCTGAAAGAACAAAATGACACTGCAGAGGTCACACGCTTGGTGCCCAAGGCTATTGGCTGCCCTACCGACGTAAATCCCCTTCTCTATCCGCGTACGCCTGCAAAACTTCAGTCAAGCAACTCTGATTCTCTGGACCGAGGCAACCATCACACATTGCAGCGATTTCCTCTAATGTGTTGTTCTAGCTTCACTGAGTCAGAGGCTCAGATCTTGTTAATAATGCCTTTTTTACCTAGTGCTTAATCAGTTTTCTCCTGACAGGCAAACAGAGAAATAAATATAATAAATGTTCATGATTATTGAAGCTGCTAAATGCAATGCTCCTGAGTACTGTCACGCTCACCCAGCTGAGCATGCTCCTGATTGGTTATATCAGAACCGTTCTCCAAGCACTGTTGTAAACCAGGCGGTGGGTTTTAACATTGCCCTTTTAATGTTGCCAACAAGGAGGTCCTAATGGGCGCGAAAAAAGTGCACGACAGAGAAAGCGCTGCAGATGTAATGGTCTTCACAACGGTTGACCTCCCACACCCCAGTCTTCTAGCACAATACATTTGGTTATTATGGTGGATCATTAGGTGATTCTGCTGCTAATTTTGAAATATCTGGTTCACACAGCATGAAGTATGAACTAAACAAGGCTGTAGACCAGCTGTCTGAAAATGATCAAATGGGGGTTAACTCTGCCAGTTGGAATTGGAATCTGCCAGTTTTGGATTTGCCTCCCGATTTCCTCCATGTCCTGGCTCTGTCTCTTTTTCCAGTTTCCAGTCTCAATCTGCACAGAATAAAATCTGTAACACAAACCACTGAGAGAAACATAGACCATGGCGACTATATTATTGTAAGAAAACTTAAATGTTCTTTTCACAGTCTTTTCTTATTTCCCATTCACAAGTCCCAGCAGAAAACCCATTGGTTATAAAGAGTCAGTGTAAAGAATTATACAGTCCTTTGTGCGCCGACCGCTAGAAACCCGACTGAACCTCCCTTCTCATCTTAGGTCAGATATAGAAGGTAGGCCACGGCTTAAATATTAAAGCATTACACATATACTCTGGAAAAGCCTGCATTATTTATCAACTTCCGAATTCCGCTTGTATTCCAGCCCCAACCCACCCCCAACCGGGACACATTTTTGTTCCTGACACTCGTCTCTTACTGGCAGTTTTAAAGGGGGGAAAATGAGGGGAAATCCCCTTGAGGGACGCCACAAACACGTCGTACATCCACACGTTCGTTTAAAAAGCGACGCTGAGGAATCAAAGACCAAGCGATTGCTGCAAATCAAACTTGGCTGGAGAGCAGTAAACACGGAATTATACATAATTCAGAGACAGAGCATGTATAAATGGTAATGGATTACACATTTCTCTAACCTTTCCTATGCATCAGAACAGGATATAAAGCATTGACGTCCTTTTTTAATATAATAAAAACTTAGTGGTTCTGGTCCAGGATAAATATATATTTCTAGCAAGGGTGGGGGATCTAGTTTAAGTAGGGATATGTGAAATTGTTATATTTAAATGCTTGCAAGATCCCCAGGACTTCTTTGAGGTAGTTACAAAATACTCATACCCATAACACTGGGAATTATAGCAATCGCTAAATCGAACCACAGCACTCACCTGAGAGAGCTATGTGAAGTAAGAAATCCCATGTGATGGCAGCATGGCAAAATATAGTGTTAGTGAGGGAAACAAGATTTTGGTTAAAATAAGCACACTTGCATACAATACAATAACAAGGCATCAAGGAAGAATCAAGACAATGAGCGCTGACATTGGGAGTTGGGAGTGGAGGTTCAAGGCTAGCTATCGCAAACGTGAAAAGGATATATTAAAATGAAATATTAAGGGCCTCGGTTAAAAGCTTCAAATATTTAAACTCTACAACACAGCTGCCTAAGTACACGGTTGGTGTTTACTTATTTATTTGGATGTTCGTTGAATTTATATTGCATGATTTTTGCTTTGCTGATCCCGCTCTACTCTTTCCTTTCGTGACCCCTAACAAACTTTATTCTTGCATCAGATGGTTATTCATGCCACACATTAACTGCCCCGGAGAGTTTCTAACAGTCTGGTCAAATTAAATATAAATAACTATCATACTCAAACGGGCCCATATGTACCTTCTAATAGAAACCAAAGTCGTCACAAAAATCACCTGAAGGTTGCCTCTCTCTGGGGACAAGATGGCCACAATGATCAGTTCATGAATAGAGAGAGAGAGAGAGAGAGAGAGAGAGAGAGAGAGAGAGAGAGAGAGAGAGAGAGAGAGAGAGAGGGAGAGTGAGAGAGAGAGTGTGAGAGAGAGTGAGAGAGAGAGAAGAAGGGTTGTAGTGTTGCTGGGGTTTTAATGTTTTGCTAGGCTGACAACAAGGCAGAGGGAACCCTGACCAGTTGAGGGCTTTCCTGTAATTAACTCTCGTGCAGCTGTTTGGCCATTTCCAGTCCGTAGAGATGACTGTGCCAGATGGCACAGGAAACAGCAATGCACTGCACTGTAGTGTGACAGCCTGGCATTACACAATCCCACAAGACCAAAACGGACATTTCCACCGTTCCACATAATCTCATAACTCCACACAGGAGCATCCCTCAGAGCAAAGGGATGTGTGACCACAGAAAACAAAAATACATGGCAGCAAAGGAGATTACTGCTACAAGCTGACAACCAACGATGCTTTAAAACTGCTGAAGCAATAATAAAGACTATAATTTCATATCACAGTGTGCTTCGCAAGGTATTCGCAAATGCATTACATATTTTTGATTACTTTGAATTTCCAATTAGATATCATTGTACTTCACCACCCGCCGTGTAATCTGGGAAAGAAAAAAAATTTAATTTAATTGGTTAATATTCAATATTATAGTATTTTATTGTATGATTGCTTTACGGGTCCCCTGACAGACAGACACAGAAATATTAGGAAGACGAACGGACAAAAGTCTGGTTCATTTGGAGATGAAAACCTTGGCTTCCCCTCCCCTTCTGTTAAGGACCCGGATAACATTCCCAGCGCTAAAGAGACACATAGGAAATGTCCCTCCACCAACTCCTTTGGGAACCGGTCACGTATGCAGTCGGTAGGGAGACGCAGCTTCCCCGTGGCGAAATGAAACACAGACAGGTATAAAGTGGATGGGATAAACCGGCCTGTGCGCTAAGGGAGAGGTAGCGCTTTCTACAGCTAAAGTCAGGGTAGGGCACTCACTTCCCCCACACAGGCAATGCAGCACAGAATCAGAGGAGGGGGAGGACAATGAGAAAAGATGGGAGACGGGCGGGGCATACATACAAGAGGCGGGGACTCTTTAACAACTGAACTCCATCGATTGTTTACCAATTAACAGACCTGCAGGTTGATTATGTGCGGGGACAGATTACACAAGTGAACCAAGTTCCCGCCCTTTATTATTGCCGCTGTTCTTTGTAAATGGTCCGACTGTGAGTTTAGAAGAGCCCTTTTCGGTGGCAGCTGTTAAACGCATATGACGTCAGTCACAATCATAAACATACATTTACTAGGAAAAATATAGAATGAAACGCAGAACTTGTATAAAATGTTAGCTATAATCCGTAAGATACTACCGCTGTGAAAAAAGTAATTCTACTAAAAGGCTGAAGTTAAAACAAATGATGTGCACGCAATACTGTTCTAATTATAGCACTGTGATTTGGAATCTTTAAAAAAATATGTATATTTGAGGGGTGCAGGTAAGAATGAGATCCTTAAGGAAATGATCTGACCGAGATAACTGCGGATTTCTCCAACAGTGACTGTGGGTAAGGGACTTCATACAATAAAGCATAGAGTAAACGATGTAAATTTTAGACTCGCGCAATATGGCTAATATAATGACTATATGAGTCCAGTATACAGACGAACCTGACGGTCAGAATAAGTCCTATTTATTCCATTTATTCTTCAGTCATCTAATGAATAATAGCTTGATATAATAACCAGGCTTCCTGTTAAACTAATTTCCCATGTGTTTATAGGAAAACGTATTAAACTCTGAGGCAGTAATGCAGCGCAGAGTGGCAGCAGCAAGTTAGCTTGACAGTGAGCGCACTGTGTGTTCAGAACAGATTGTTCAGTGGACTGTGTTCAGAATTCTTCCCCGTCATTTGAGTCATTCTGAAAAAGAAAAAAAGGCTTCATTGTTAGCTATTTTCCAGATGTTTCCTCGTCAGTGCCAGCGCCGTCAGACCCGGGGTTCTTTCATTCATTATACGGCGATACGGTGGGAAAACAAACATTTGATAAACAATCGATTCTGTCAACAGTATTTGTGATTCAGTTCACAAGACTACGACAATAAAGGGGTCATCTTCAGGGAATAACTTTGCGACACAAAGTAAGGGATAATGAAAATTTCCTCATAAAAGGCTGCTATTTCAGGCATGTAATTTCCCCTCTTTCTTCCTGGCAATTTCCACTGCTAAATCTTCCTCAATGGCAGTGAGGGCACAAGACTCTGTGAGATCATTCCACCAGCGCCCTAGATCACGTTAATTATCATGAGCCAGCAAGTCATTCTCTGTTTATTACAGTCTTTCTCTCTTCCCTTCCTTCCTCCCGGGGAGGTTGGGGCATTGCGTAAACCCTGTCATCCTTAGAACATACATATTGGTCTCCGGCTTCCAGCTGAATCAGGCTTTGCACACAGAACCCTCTGAGCCTCGGTCATGACTAAAGAATCAAAGGGGAAATCCTGCAATAAACTGTCACCCACCGCAAGGCTTTGGTGAGTTTATATTAAAGCACTAGGCCTACTCCTGCAGCAGGGCCTAAATTCAGATACTTACATGTGGGGCGGCAATGTTAAGGCCAGGATTGGAAAACTCTAACTTGTCCTGGGATTTTACCCGTGCGAGACGCGCCGCCTCCTTCACCTCTGCAAACCGCTCTGAAAACTGTAGAAACGCCGGGCGTCAGACTGAATGCGAAAGGGGGGTCAGCGATAAACGTGCGGAAATGAGGGGACTCAAAACCCTCGGTGGCCCCGGGATGGACATGGGATTGCACATACCTGCTGAAGTTGCTGCTCGGTGGCAAAGCCCAGACCGTAGACAGTGTTGGCCCGGCTGTCCGCCCACTGGCCAAACTTCTGGGACGTCTTAGTGAAGGTCATGTTGGGAGTGACTGTGCTATTGATAATGGCCTGCTGAGAATTTTGGTTGTGTTGGGTTAAGGGGTAAGAGGAACAGAGACAGATTTTAACGAGATTGTTACTAAACAAAATGACTGCAGAATTAAGCCCTCCAAACACAACATAAGGTCTGCTTTAAATCTGTTAGACATATCAACATAAAAATGTATCATCTAGGACAGTAGGTGGTTTTGGGACTGGACCCTTAAGCCCAGTAACCTGAGATGCTTATGTAAATTTCCAGCGGGATAAGCTGTTAAACTGTAACATTGTAATTTGTTTTGGAACAGTATCTGCTAAGCAAATTAGCCTATCAAGTGGAATTATACTTCCAGAAGTATAAGGCTTTAAAATTCCTCTATCAGAATAACAGATAACAGGACAAAATAGAAACAGTATGTGTTCATTTACATTTTAAAAAAACATTTTCGCAGACTGATTTATTTATATATTAAAGCTGATTAAAAGTGACAGTAGCGGGAGCTTTTCAACAGCAGACTATGTGCGCAAATCTGTGGTGAGTCAATTGGTGTATCGCATGGTGCAAAAAGTATTTGGGGACTATAAACTGTAACGACACTATTGATGAACCCAAACAAATTGAAACAATTTTTGGATTTCGGAAATTGATGTATCAATTCCCATACATAGTTTTGTTACAAACGTTAAACGCTCATCTTTAAATCTTCACTCGAAGAAGGCCAAGAGCGAATAATCATTATCGCTAACGGTTTCTAGCATAATGAGCGCCGGAGTCCTTAAAAACATCTTGAGCCGTGAGTTCACCCAGTTCTTGACCCGTGATCCCCGTCTCACATTCACAAACGTCGCCGATTAAAAGAGCGGGAGCGTGAAGACAAAGAGCGCCCTCACCTTTGCGCCCCCGACGCTAATGATGCGGTAGACATTCCTGTTGGCGTCGTAGAAGAAGGAGACGGTAACAGCCCGCTTGCTCGCAGGGATCCAGTTCCTCTTGGTGGCAGGGTCTATCTGGAAGACATGAGCCCTGACGCTGAAGATGGGCTGCTCCCTAGAAAAGAGAACAGGTCTTTACCAACCATTAAAATTAAATCTGCAATAAAATTAATGCAAATGGTTTTGTCGCCTGTCAAGTTAACCTACAGGGAAACTATCTTAACTGTTTGCTGTTGTCATTTCTGCAGAACTACAAGAAAGCAGTAAAAAAAAGTTAAAAAAATATTTTACAAGATGAACAGATTAAACTTGAATGAAATCAAGCCATTAAACTTAAACTGAACTAAAATAATAAAGTAAGGTTCAATAAATTTAGCAAACTAACATTTACTTTTGGGACCACGTCATTTTAGTTTTATTGGCAAATGGCTTTGTAGAAGAGATCGTTTTGTTTTGTAATGTGTTTAAAGAACTAAACGGCTAATGCACTTCTAATTGTGAGAAATTTCGCTACGTAATTCACATAATGTATATAAATGCATAATTTACATCAATACTTTAGTTGAAAAAAATCACAATGCAATAACTATTTAAAATAAACCGCTGTTTTAATTGTATGCTTCTGCCCAGTGTGGTGTGGTTTGAGCATTTAAGTGAATTTGAATGCCTTTACATTAAAATGACTATATGAGGCGTTCATTAACCAATTTACCTTTTCCACTGAGATCCTCTACTTCTACTACTTCTTCCTCTACTTTATTTCACACTAGGTTTAACTTAAAAAACATACTCAACATGGCCAACACTTCATCTAGTTTGTTGAGTGGACATCAAATAAATGTATTTAATTGGATCTTATTGCTTTCAAGTGGATATATTGCTTGCAAGATTTAATTCTGTATATGTATAAACTATATATCGATATGTGTAAACTATGTCTTCCGTGTGGAGATGTGGGATAGCTTTAGATGGTCATGGGAAATGCAGACTGACACACTTCCAGAACTATGAATAAGTGAATCAGCTGACTTTTTTTGTAACTGTGCTCTGATTTTCTTTTTTGTGTTATCGAATTATTTGCACGTCCATGTCTTTTACTGCTTTACTTTTTGTCTGTTTACAGGGGCGACTGTATACAGACATGGATTGTCTGTCTGGCAGTAGCAGCAAGACAGAACTTCACTTTCGTTACAAACCAGGAATCGTGTTTTACTGGTGTTGCGACTTTAATGAACAAGATTATTTCAACGGAAGCATCACATATTCATGCTCAGTTGGCAATCATATTTAAAACAAACAAAGTGTTATGCAACAATTTGGTGAAAAATTAAAACGCAACACCCTTTCTGTCAGACCATACAATGTTTATGGCTTGTAAAGAGGTATCTTTCCAAGTATAATTGCATTAATTAACATGCTTTGTTAAGTGGTGTTTCAAGCATTATATGCAGTGATGTGGAATTTGAATAATGGGGGATATGACAGCCGTCCATGAGAGTATTAACCAACTGGGTCTTTACAGTAAGTCCAATTGGGAGAAATATTTGAACAGTCTCTTGAGTATGAGTTGTTCAGCTAGTGACAGCTGCAAAGTTTTGCAGGGACATAGAATTGCGACTTTGAGTCTATTTCCACTCAACAAGGGGAATCAGTTTCTAAAGTGAGCAACTATTAAGGATAGTCTAATAGATTGTAATCTACGTAAAATGTAGGCCTGAGGATATTTAAATATTTAAAGCGTGTAATGTACCTGAATACACATTTTAATCCAGCTGCATAATGTTTGTGAATACACAACGTATGTAAATTGTGTACCATACTTGAATGAGTATATCACATAAAAAGTCTAGCTAAATTCACCATTTATAATATAATAAAGAGTGCTTATAAGAATCCTTATTTCCATAAATTGTAAGGTCAATGGCACATCAGATGCAAGAATAGCTGGAAGTGAATGATAATAGAAAAAAAAAAACTTAAAGAAAATAACATACTGTAATTTGATACTGGGTTTCCTTAGTGCTCTAGCATTTCATACAATACATCCATCACATTACATTATAAAAAAGCGATCGATTAACCCAAACATATACTGTTTCTGCCGTGCCATTTTTTTGTAATACGCAGTCTGGTCATTTTGGCCTGACACCTCACAGTGTGTGACAATCGTACAAAACACTTTTCAAGTAAAAAAGTGCCAGTTATGGACTCAGCTTGGCCATTCAAGACACACTGAAACATCCTGACATAAAATATATTTTACACTTAAAGTAAAGGTTTACAGTGCATTGATTATTTTAAATGCCAATGGAATGTGTGACATTTCCCTCTCTTTCTATCCATGCCCAATGTTGACTCAGAGAAGTGCAAATCAATGTTATGTTTTTGTCTGTTCAGTTATACAGTACTTGATGTCATGCCAGTCGAACAGATTCATTTAACAACTCCAGAATTTAGCAATCCCAGATCTCTGTGGCCAGGGCCCTGTGGGTTTTAGTGTCACATTTTTATTACAGGCGAGGTGAATTAAATATCCAAATAATTACGTCGATCACAAAGTAAAAAAAAACAGAAAACGTTGGTATTTTATATTTTGTTCTGTTTGCCACACTACAGAAATTTGTTTCTAATCAATTCACTGATAACTGCAGCCTGCAGTGCCCTCCAGCTATTAAGAAGCCGGAGAGACATTTTTTTGTAAAGAGGTCAGTTTGTCCTTGAGTGAACGCAGCCCAAAGGGAGACTGCTGCAAGAGGGAGACAGGGAACAAACAGTGAGGCAGAAAGACCCCAGCTGGCCAGCTAGCATTGTCCAATACCCTCAGGAAAATAGAAATTTCACATGGAATCATGGAATCTTTTACCTTCTGCATATTTAGCATAATCCAACTGCTGATATCCACAGACATTTCTGTAAATAAATAACAATATCAAAACATTTAAATTCTAAACCAGAACACATCATTATTTATTTGCTTTTTAGAATGTAAACAAAACGATGAACGATTTTGTTGAACTGCAGTTTTAACCTTCCATCAAAGCAGAAAAAATAAATAAATAATTTAAGTACGCAGTCGAGATTTTAATGACATTCCCAATTCCCTTGGTGCCACACACTTTGCAGTGATGACAGTAAATATAAAACCACGGTTAAAGCACATTTTCTTTACAAAGATTCGGAGATGCACGGTGGGACGAGAGACCGCAGTGTCACACGTTACAATTGGCCCTGGTAAAAAGCCACTCTGCTAGGCTGCATTCCTGACCTGCTATCTATATTTCATTGCTTTTCCTTTTCCACAGGCAAGCCAACTCCCCATAACGCCACATTAACAGTCCTAAACAGATAAATTATTGCTCTTTTGATCCTCATGTCTTCTTGCATGAATAAATCCCAGATCTGCGAGTTGCGTGCAGTTTATGGATGGGAAATATACCTACAAACAGCTGGTGCCAACCATAACAATCTGTTTCAGCTTAATGTCTGCCCTCTGATTAAAAACCAAAATTATATTAACTTAAAAAGGGGACCAGTCAGCACGTAGATATTTCATTATTACAAACGTCTTCATTTATTCCGCTATTTAAATGTTATATTTTCAGCCATCGTTGTCACAAAACTGGTGTCTGTCAATTAAATCAATGGGGAATACTGGTAAGTTAAAACCCTGATTCTTCTGGCCTATTGAGATGGGGGTTGTGTCTACATTTTTGGCATCGTGAGCACAAACTGAGCACCATCCTACTGAACCAAATATTCCACAAACAAACTTCTGAATTAAAATGTAATATTTATACCTTTAAACTTACATATATAATATATGACAACAACAAACATAACTTATATAACAGTAAATCAGGAGGCATTCTAGAAGATTCCACATTGTACACCTTTAAAGTGAAATACAAGTTTACTGTTAGTTTCAGAGCTGGGATTTTCCTTTCAAAAGCATTGTTGTCATTTGTAGCACGCTGGGGGCATGCCCAGCCCGGGAAGAGTCAGACACTGACAGAAAGAGTATCGCATTTAAGCGTTTTATTGGTATCTTAAGACGAAACAAACACAACCAAAGAAAAAAGGGTCAAATAAAAACCTTTTGGATATTAATAAAATTAACAGCTTTGAAACATTTATAAATACTAAACCAACAGTGTTTCCCCAAACTCAGCCACCAAACACAAACCTAGAATTGTTGGCCCCTGAGTGGCTCAGTCAGTAAAGGCCCTTCCCCAGGCTTAGGGGGATCCCTATCATTCAGATTCGCTGGTTCTAATCTGGATCGTGTCATTTGCCAACTGAGACTGAGAGTCATGAGTGGGGGCCAAGGGTGAGCCCTTGCCTGTAAGATACATGTGCTGTTGAAAGAAGAAAGTGCCGATTCTCCAGTCAGCACTTAACCTGATGCGCAGAGCACTGTAGTTTAAAGTTTGTTAAATATGAAGTTGGGTCACTGGCCGGTTTGAGGATTACACATTAAAAATCTCAGATGACAACAAGTTTCCACCTTTTTACACTGTGAGTACTTAGTTTAATGGAATAAAATAAACCTGGTTTATAAATAAATACACCTGAGCACTCTATTGCCTTAATCTGGGGCTTTACTTGGCATATGGTTCCAGTACATTCACAAATTTTAACTAATGAATGAGTACGTATGTTCATTTGTCACCAAAAAAATAAGTCATTCTGCCATATAATAAAATGGAAAGCAATGGAAAGTTCCCAAGAACCAAATTAACATATTTTTATGAAATCTATAACTTCCTTAATATCATTTGAACCAATGAAGTGAATAGTCCAGTTCTGTTAAAACCAAGTTATTTGTTTTTCATTAAAACTTAGATGCTTGAGTTTTTACACTCTCTTATGCTATGAAGAGGCATTCTTCACTCACAAGAACCACTCTCTCAAGAATCATTGGCAAGAAACATTAGCTAAATTAACCGGAGTTATAATTCCAAATACAATTGACAACGGTTTATCAATATAATTATGCTTTTTAAGTTTAGCCATACATTATTTATCAGTAATATTTTAAAAATTTCAACCATAAGTACTAAAAACGCCTGCAATATAACAAAGTATTATATCAAAAACTTGCCATTTGGGGGGCGATTTTGACTGTCCGTTTGAGCATATATTACATTGAAAATACTGCGGGACAGGTGTGATTGTCCCGTTCTTTTAATGCGTACATACATGTGCTTACGTGTTGACGGACATACATTCACTCAGCACTGGGCTAAAACATATTTTGATCAACGTGTAAAATATGATACGTGTAAAATATGATAAGTGTAAAAAAGTGACATTATAAAATTTGGGACATCGACCTCTGTTTTAACTCCATTAATACCAGCAATTTATGCTATCAATGGATTAATATAAACTTTTTAAAAATAAGTAGCCCAGCCTACTTACAGATAAAAACGTATGAATTACTCTTTTAGCCAATTGACAGAGAAAATTGAAACATACTAGTATATATTTTCATATAAACAATTTCTTATAGGTTAATTCCAAACTTTTCTAAGCTAAAATATCTATATTTTTTAATTTTCGTAATTACCGACTGATCTCAGTGAAGCAAAAAGGAAAACTCACCCCATTTCGTTCTAAAATCTTTCGCTCTCCGGTATTTAATCCAGTTCCATCGTTTTTTTTTTGTGAGGTAAAAAGGAGTTTTTTTTCTTTATTTCGTCGGGATGCTTCTAATTGTACCCCCTATGACTGCGCGAAAGGGAATGTAGCCAATGTCGGATTATTGCCCCTTTAAAAATATTTTATATTGTGGCTATAGTGTTGTTCTTTGTCTGTAGATTATGTGTCCTTTCTCCGTTCCCTTCATTCAGTGGTTGCTCTCCAGTTCAGTAACCATTCAGTAACGGTCAATGCGAATCACTAAATTGTATTATTGAGTACAATATGCATTGCAGAATATAACGATTATTTAAGAATGCTATTATATGATGTCAATAGATTTTCAAATCCTAGGCCAATCTGTACTTTTTCCACTGTGGCGTTTTCCTACCCTGACAACGCAAGTATCGTAGTCTGATAGCCTATTCTTTGCTCCATTTAGAATTTTAGAACGCTCGCACACCACCTGCTGGTTGAAGTTCCGAGTTCCAAATTACTCATGGGGTATTACAACCAATTAAAAGATACTAAAGACAAATTACAAATATATGCTATATATATTGAACTCAATATTTTCCGGCACTGGGAAAACTAATGGGGAATAATAATAGGATGTAATACTTTATAGGAAAAATGTGACCAACACTATCATGCTACCCTATATTTTATTGATTTTTAATATTTTGTTTTACCCTCTGTAGCAATATGCTTTGCTCGCAAAATTCTGCAATTTTTATACTTTTGCCTAATTATTTCATTTATTAAAACCTTATCCTAATTATTTTTAAAACTTTATGTAAGATTTTTAAAGAATAGTTTAATAGTAAGTGATGGTTTAAATAACTAACCATAATACTAGTTTTCTGACAATTTTTCTAGAAAGTAACACAATTTACCATCAATTGTATCTTGATAATCAAAAGATAGTTAAAGACCTCTCGGTCAGTGTGAACCACGTGGAAGCTGTGTAGGAAAGGGTGACGTAAAATGCATGCGTCCATAGCAGAGCCCCATGAGTTGCGTTAGCAGAAGAAACTAGTTAGGCACCTGGTTTGTTTGGATTCAGTGATATAATTATTTGTAGTATTCGCCGTTAGAGAATTTATGTGATACTGAAATTAAACAGTATATCTGAGTGTTTTAAGGGCAATATGTCAGGCTTTTCTGCACTAGGTCTGTCAGATTGGTTGATTCAACAATGTAAACAAATGGGCATTAATAAACCAACTCCGGTCCAGGAGAGCTGTGTGCCAGCTATTCTAGAAGGTAAAAACATATTTTAAATTACTATATGTAAATTCTACGGCTGTATTTCCTTATTCGAACATAGCTCAATACCGCCATTGAGTGTTAAATGCGTGAAGTCAATCCATTAATGTTATTGTTTTATCGTGTATTGTTTGTGTATTTTTATTATAAGGCTTACATTTTGTTCTTTTAAGTTAAAAATACGTTTGTCTTATCTTCGTCTTACCGACTGACTTTTTTGTCGTTATTTTATGGAAGAAAGTTGCTTACAAACTTTGCACACTTCTGCATGTCTTTGCGAAGTATTTGTTCACAAGTAT
This sequence comes from Hiodon alosoides, assembly GCA_025775065.1. Classification (NCBI taxonomy): domain Eukaryota; kingdom Metazoa; phylum Chordata; class Actinopteri; order Hiodontiformes; family Hiodontidae; genus Hiodon; species Hiodon alosoides. The sequence goes on along the minus strand of JAOYSI010007597.1, from coordinate 28,516 downwards.
ATTTATTTCATGAAAATTTACTATAGTCGTCAAACAGGTTACGTGAATTGGCATACAAACGACGTGTCTAAAATAATGTCTTAAATTCTAATAACGTAGTGAACAAAATATTAGGGAACTTAATGTATCCCATGGGATGACTACATTTGATTGTTGTATATCAGTAATTTGTATCAGATATAATCGTCTACTTACTTTCAGTAAAGGTATTTTAAAATATATTCCCGTACTCATGATTTGTATAAGTTATATAAGTGAAAGTTACTGCTTAATGATTGCTTTTGGGTGATTCCATTTCTGCTCATTTATCCACGTTATTGATTCATTCACTATAGATATCCAGGTTATGGGCAAGTTATTTGTACTCGCACATCAAAAAAGAAAACTGTATGTATTTGTTTGCTAAGGCTGAACCCGTCCAACCGCTTCACCAACTATATGGTTCTAGTCGGATGTTAGAAACACCTTGGTTACCATTTTGGAACCGTTACAGTGGTGAAACCTGGCTAGAAGTTTGGTTTAAAATTTTAATATAAATTGTGTGCTTTAAATTACTGTTTAACCCCGAGTGTTTGGGTTACATCACACAACCCAGGTTAAATATATAAGTTTATTAAAACACTTTATTTTTAAGAAAGTGGATTACTTTATCTCATTCTCAGGCCGGGATTGTATGGGCTGTGCCAAAACTGGCAGTGGGAAGACTGCCGCGTTTGTGCTGCCAGTACTGCAGAAACTGTCAGAGGATCCTTATGGCATCTTCTGTTTGGTTCTCTCACCTACCAGGTGGGTGATTACATGTCCATCCCTCACAATGTTTAATCTGCTGACTCTTTGGATGTATTTAGTAACATTTGTTAATGTATTTTGCAGAGAGCTGGCTTATCAGATTGCAGAACAGTTCAGGGTTCTGGGGAAACCTATGGGCTTACGAGATTGCATCATAGTTGGAGGAATGGGTAATGTTTACTTTTGAAGAATTTCGGCATTTGTTACAGCAGTCTTAAATATGGTATAAGAACAAAATGTTAAATTACTTCAAGACGATATTAACTTGTCTGTATTGTTTTCCTATACCTTCTACAGATATGGTAACTCAGGCCATCGAACTGTCAAAGAAGCCCCACGTTGTTGTTGCTACCCCAGGGAGACTGGCGGATCACATTCGGAGTTCCAACACTTTCAGTGTTAAGAAAATCCGCTTCTTGGTTAGTACAAACTACATTTTTGTTGCATTTTTTGGTAAATAAATTGCGTGACTATGTGCATAGCCTAATTATGACAAACATTTAGTTAACTACAAAATTCAGCACTAAGTTTGTCTATCAAATTAAAGCAAATGAGCATTTGTGGATATTAAAAGGGCATAACAAGTAAGTATATGCTTTTTTTTGCCCCTCCCAGATTTTAGACGAGGCTGACCGACTGCTCGAGAGGGGATGCACAGACTTCACAAAAGACCTGGAAACGATTCTCAGTGCTGTCCCGGCCACAAGGCAGACGCTGCTGTTCAGCGCCACGCTGACTGACACACTGCAGGAGCTTAAAAGCATTGCAATGAACGAACCTTTCTTCTGGGAGAGCAAGTCTGAGTAAGCACCAGCCTTTAGAAGTGGGCTGCCGAACTATCCGTCCACTCTCGAGTTGTTCAACGTGCCGTGTCAGAAAGCCGACCCACTGTTATGCAAGAAGCGAACATGCTCACTTGACTGTGTAATTGAATATAAATCGTTTGCATAATTGTTCAGATTTAGGAATTTAACGGGTTGATTTTTAAAAAAAAATTTCCCCCTCCCACTACCTTCACAGGGTTCGCACAGTTGAGGAGTTAGACCAGAGGTATATCCTCACTCCTGAAAAAGTTAAAGATGCTTACCTGGTGCACCTGATCCAGAAGTTCCAAGATGAGCATGATGACTGGTCCATCATAATCTTTACCAACACTTGCAAGTAGGGAACCGAGTGTCTAAACGCCAAATAACCGAAATGGCATGATTAAACGTGGAAATGCATTACAGAAAAATATAAATCGTTCACATGCATACGTGTTTGGTACTTTTCTAGGAACTGCCAAATCCTTACAATGATGCTGCGCGAGTTCAACTTCCCCACCATCTCCCTTCATTCAATGATGAAACAGGTAAAACCTCAGAAGGGGGAGGAACACATTCATGATGTCAAAAAGGTTTTGATAAAACCCTCTGTCCTGTTAATACTTTTCAAGAAGTGAATCTAGTTTTGATTGTAGGCATTAGGTATGAGCCATTACGCAAGTAAGAGTAGACTGGTAATGCTAAAGAGGGGGAGCTCAGATGTGTTAATTTTGTCTGACGCCAGTGAGCTATTTTAAAGTCAGGTGTTTTGTATCATTCCAGAGGCAACGTTTTGCCAACCTTGCCAAGTTCAAGTCCAGTGTCTTCAAGATCTTGATTGCAACAGATGTAGCTGCAAGGTAGAATTTCCTGCACACATTTTCAGTTTCAACTTGCCAAAAGCCTTTTTAGCCGTAATATTTAATATTGTCGTAATCCTGGGAAAACCTTCATTTATCCAAAAAGTTAGTTTGTCAGGAGCAGCAAAACTATATATTTCTAAGTATTTACTGGCTAAAGAGCAGAGAGCTTTTTTTTTGGGTTTTTTTTTTTCCCAGGACAAAGTTACCAGTGTGTAAGTGTTTAAGTAACATGGTGTTTTGAATAGTTTCTTAGCCTTAAAGGGGACTTAACCTCCAAGTTCTGTAATATTTAAGAGCTTCCAGTCTTAGTTAAAATAACAAAAATTGAGATGCACGGTTTTTCACAGATGATGTATTAATGTGGGTCTTATACTTTAATAGTAACGCTTTGGACAAGTTGTAACAAAAGAAAACTGTTCTCTTGCTGAACAGGGGGCTAGACATACCAACAGTCCAGGTTGTCATCAATCACAATACGCCTGGCTTGCCCAAGATTTACATTCACAGAGTTGGCCGCACAGCCAGAGCCGGTAATTCCATTCTTAAAACCAATCTTTGTGCGTTAACTGTAGATTTTGCATATAAACTGGCACAGGTGCAAACACCCTGCATGGATATCGACACACCTATTATGTTCTCAATTTTGCTTTTAGGGCGACACGGAGTTTCTCTCACTCTGGTGACTCAATATGACATTCATTTGGTCCATTCCATTGAGGAGCAGATCCGTAAGTGTCTCAGATATGCTTCAAATGGATACCTCTGCCATCCACTGACTCAAATTAAGCTGAATCTTATCTGTTTTATTTAGAAGCCAAGCTGAAGGAATATCCCGTGGAAGAGAAGGAGGTGCTGAAGATCCTTACCCAAGTCAACGTAACCCGCCGCGAGTGTGAAATCGTAAGATTGTCTTAATGGCGCAACGCATGCTTGTACATTCTTTCAAATTAATACAAGCGACCGTAACTTTCACAATTACTACTATTGTATTTTGTAGAGACTGGAGTCCACCGATTTTGATGAGAAGAAGGAAATTAACAAAAGAAAACAAATGATTTTGGAAGGGAAAGTAAGTACGAAGATAGCTACTGTTTTACGCATCGTCAGGATTAAAAAAAAAAAACTTAGCATTTGAAATTACTGAGAACCCAGCCAAAAACTAACCATTCCCTATGGTCGTAGGACCCCGATTTGGAATGCAAGCGCAAAGCTGAGCTGGAAAGGATCAAGAGTTCAAGAAAGAAATTTAAAGACCGGATTCAGGAGACCATCCAGAAGAAGCAAGATGTTATTCTGAAAAAGAAAATGCTGAAGAGTCAGAAGAAAAAGCGAGAAAAGATGAAGGCCACCTAAATGTATTGTATAAGTTGTTGGTGTTATTTATGTAAATTGAAGCTTTTTAAAAAAAGAGCAAAATCTGTATTGCATTGTGTGGTATCGGATGGCAAGAAAAATAAGCACGTGGTTTTTGGAACAAAATGCTTTAATCTTAAACTCAAAATGAACAGAGAAGCAACCGATATTTGTTAGATGTTCGTATTTTACAGGAATGAGACAATACAAGGTGTCCTAATTATTAAAAATGGGCAGTTTCCTAAGCAAAGAAGGAAAGACTGTTTGGGTTCCTGTTGTAATTGAACATAATTGCCTCAAGATCACTTGACTTATTACTAAATCAGGTTGCTTTTCTTGTCCTTCTCAATAGCAGCGGCCACCCACGAGCCCATACACACGTGGAGAATGTTCCCTCAGTCTGGTCATCCTTACAATTTGGTCTATAGCCATTTAACTTTTATATTGCCAATGAAAATAAACTTTAATTCCACAACCAATTCTCCATTTAGTTTCCCAGTCTCCAAGTCTCTACACTGTTGTTTAAGTGTGGCTATCCACCGACCGATTCAAAAGGCATGTTCACTGGTTTGGATTGGAAGGGGTTACAATTTGACCCGATGCGTAAACTTGACAAAAGAATATCGTCACTTGACTCGGATATGGACATAGCATGCTGTCTAACTTTCAAATAAAGTACTAATGCCTTTAGCATAATTGCTACTTAAGTATACAACACATTAGCGTGTCAGCGATATCTGAACGGGTAACGAAATCGGCCACATCTTATAAAAATATTGTTTCATAAATATACAAGGACACAAACAGCTGGTGTAATGGCTACATTCTCAGAGTGCTCTAATAAAACATTACAAAAT
>JAOYSI010007597.1:0-23751 GCA_025775065.1 Hiodon alosoides | reverse complement strand
GTAGATGATTGTAGTCAAGAATGATCTCCCCATGCTGCCAAAAAATACTTATGACAGTTTATTAAGGATAGCTTTAAAACTTGGAGGGAAAGGGTCTAATTGCCACATTGATTGCCTGGAGGTGTGATTGTATAGATTATTAAAAGTTCTTTCTGATGGATTAAAGTCAAAATAAAATGGCACAAACAAGCAGTTTCTCCAGAGGATAACAGGGATATTACAATACATTACAATTCACAAATGGGAAGGTGGGGGGTCAGGGTGCCACATATCTACATCAGGAAAACCTTTACCTAGAAACTACAGAAAAGCCTAAATAAAACCAACACAAAATAAGTTACAAAAAGAAAAAGCCCTTCGGCCAGTCCTGTTTTTTGGCAACTCCTCTAATAGAAGGAAGGTGGCCTTTGTTTGTAAGGAAATCTTGACAAATTAAACTGGGACTTTATTTTCTGAATCCAGTATTGCTATAAGTTCATTTAATATAAAAACATGGCTGCTGTCGTTTGAGTTTGTTGCAGTTGGTATTAGCTGGTACAGTAAATTTTACCTACATTCAGAAATGTCGGGTGCAGTACACTTCGTACTTGGAAGTTATATTCCATTAACTGCTTCAGGAACCAGTATATAAACTCTTACCCTCCATTTGAGATGTTTTACCCTTACTTAAACCAATAGTAAAGAGTAGCCTTACCGAACAATGCTAAATGTAAAAACAGGTGAGTAAAAAAAAAAAAGTATGGTAGCACTAAATCCAAATACAATTCACAAGCATTTTGTGTTACAAAACATGAATCGATTTCTGCTCAGATTTTGCTCTACTTATAGCAATGTTTTTGTAGGGTTGATCAAATGAACAGATTCAAAGCATCAGATTTGTTCATAAAAAGCCTTACTGGAATTTAAGTTCAGCCACCTTCCTTATATGATTTTTCTCACCATACCTATGCGTTGCCAGTCTACTGTTACTTTAATCTGAACAGTGACTTATTTTCGAATATATAAATATCTTCCACGTCTTCCTTTTCTGTCCGGGGAGTTGCTTATTGCAGCCAACTCTTACAGCCGAAAGCAACCATTACTTTTTCCCCTTTCTTTCAAACAGCCAATCTTAAGCATAAAGAGCAGTTAAAACTTTGACAACCTTCTTTTGTAAGCACAAAAGGCCATATTTCATCTTACTCTGCTTCCCTTCATTAAAGAAGATCAAAACCCCATTGATGCAACTTCAAATTACACAAAGTTTGAATTCTTCAATGCTGATCCATTTACATTTTTTTCGTTTGTGTTCTACAAGAAAGTTACTTCAGAAAAACTCACGATTACAGATCTTTCAGGTTCACAGCTCAGACTCTTGGGAAACTTACTCCCATCACCACTCTGCCAGAAACCACTTTTACACCACTTCACGGAAGACCTGCTGGATGAGCCAGTGAGTTTTTAATGTAGATAAAGGTTTTTCTTCAATTTAGGCTTTCAATGCAACTCAATAGTTGAATGAAGTTACCAATATCTTAGCCACTGCTTTTCTCACTTGTGAGAACGCTGTAAGAGCTGGGATGTAACCACCACTCTTATTCCACATTAATTTTTATCAAATGGATCCAAATTGTAGGAACAGGTCAACTTTTAAACACAGACTTTTCTACATTGCCTGCTTGAAGCAGTTCGCCCCCCTTTTTATTCTTTCTGGAGGAAGTGGAATAAGCTTGCGAGTTGCTGGAGAACTTGTCTTTTCCCTCTGCTTTAAGAGCAAGGTCCTCAGCCAACTTGCCGTTCCTTCAGAGCAAGAAGTATAGAAAGGGTCTGAGAAAGGGGTAGGGTTTCGTTCTTCAGGAGTTGCCTCGTTTTTTGTGTGTGTTTGACGCAAGACCAAGGTCCTCGTCGTACCCCGACAGCACTACCACACGCCGCGTTTCTCCTCTTCGTGTCCGTCTCAGTGTGCCAGCAGTGGTCTCACGCTCTTCCACTCTTTTCGCTTCCTGACGGCTTGTCCCTCCCTCCCTTCCTTCCTTCTCTCGTGATTGGTTGGTTTCTCTCTCCTGTTGCTTTCACACGGTGGTGCTTCAGTTGTAGCAGTGGAAAACAGGTATCCATTTTTTGTTTTTTTATTATTACCCGGATTAAAATGCTGATGAACTAAGCTCAGCTTAAGCCTAGCTCCGTTCCTCACAACCTGGGAAGACAAGACAACTATTTACTCCAGTGTTTTGAGTTTATGAACCAATATTGCCAGGTGTCAGAATATTAGGAAAATACGCCATATTGCACACGTTTTCTTACATTCTAGTATTGTGACAATCCAGTCACTCCGCCATGTTGGTATGCACGTTCACCCTGGTATGTCGAGTCCTGGGACAGAGCCACGTCAATCTGGGACTTGAACTCATCACCCAGGTAGCTATCCTGATGGAAAAAAAAACAAAACGTTAAGAAGAATAAGGGGACATACATTTATACAGTACACGCTCCTTCAGGTTTTCTAAAGGCCTTACTTGTGAGAGTTCAGGCTGGGACAGGCCAGGCTGACTCATTTGGGAAGGCTGGCTCATGGAGATGTAGCCCTGCGTGAGCGGCCCTTGAGAGAAGGGTTGGGAGACAACATCCTGGCTGGCCTGGCTGTTTGGCATGTTGGCCTGTCCGCTGCCATGGTTACCCATGCCCCGATTTCTCTGCCGTCCACCACGACCCGCCTTTCCCTTTGGAGCTCCGCGGCCTACGAATGCGGAAAACAAAAGAAACTGCTGCAAACACAACTGCACACAAATAAAAATACACTAATACACTGAAATATGATTCGGCGAGACTCCTCCTGTGCTTCATCACACCTCATGCCTAACTTTTGGAACTTCAGAATTAGGTGGGTAAAGTGCACTTCTCTCACCTGCTGCCGGACCATTGGCTTGACCCAGGTACCCTGGCGGAGGCAGAGGGGGCATGACAAGGTTGAAGGGAATAGGGATGTTCATTGCAGCCACATGGCTGGGGCCAGCCCCAATCATGCCGATCTGGTCGTGGGTCTGGAAGTACATGTTCGACGGACGACCTGCAATAAAACATGCAAAAACGTATCAAACACAAATATCATACCAACACTTGATTTTACAGATCCCCGTTACCTTCAATAAGCACGATCCTCGCACATTAATTTAACTATGAGTTTGACTGTTGTTAAGGGCAGTGATGAGATATGCATCTACCTGTACTGCTGCGGTCATACACAGAGCCAGGAATGAGGGCCTCTCTGGCATCATACATGGCTGTACTCATGAAACGAGCACCCTGCAAGAAAACCGCAATGGAGAACCAATCACATTAATCAATAAATCGCTCTACTGAAACTACGCAAGTGAAAAAGTAAAAAACAGGTGCAGTTCAACACAGCAGAGGCAATGAGTTCCTTAAAAACGTATAGTACAAACAATGTGAACTGATGCTTTTATCCATTCAAGATTCAAACGTCAGGTTTGACATAGGTTTAAAGCAATTCATTGTCCAGGCCACTAATAGAAGTTTTCCGGCAGACACTTCTGGCTGCCAGACGATACCAGTTTAATAAGCATACAATTGCATCATCTTTATTCAATTGAATGTTAAAGTACGCACAGCCACTCAGTTCTGAAGGCCATTAGAGGATGAAAGAATAGCACACTGCCTTCAGGCTGTCCTTTAAATTAACACCACTTTATAAGCATGGAGAATTATATCACAAGGACAGATTACACCTTAGAGGCGAGAATCCCAATATAGTTTCAGGAAGACAATTTTCAACAGTGGCACTGAATGACTCAGGCATGCCGTCTGCATTTGAGCTGTCAATTGTCAGCTTGATCAAATTTATTACTTGTACTTTTCTACCTACTGAATGGTGGAAAATATCTGCTGCATGCATTTACCACACCATTGGGATTTATAGACTTTTTTCCCCTGAATGATTGGGTCACATTTCAAGAAGTTGTGAAACACTTTCCAAAGACGGTAAGGAATGTGACTTGGGCACCCATTAAAATGAATCCGGCTATGCGTGGGTGAAGCCTTCTGCCAAACAAACATGCTTTAATTTGACCGATTAAACCTGCACCGGTGTCCGCGAGCAAGCGCAGAGCGAGAACTCACAGGGTTTATGGTGTTGACCAGCTTGCGGGGCTTGCTAAACTGCATCAGGCTCTCGCGCAGGTTGTTAAGAGGCCCCTCCACCAGCACCTTCTGTTCCTTGTAGTAGTTCAGCAGGTGATTCCACAGTGGCTGCTTGGACAGGGCCTTTGGGTTTCCCACAATGATCACACCATACCTTGGCAAGTCAGAGAATCAACACGTTCAGATGAGACAGAAATCTCACCAAAATGATTCATTTGGTCAGGAGAAACTTAAGGCTGATTAAAACAGGGACAATAATACAGAATCAACTGAGGGTCAAGAGAAGTTGCCTTTACCTAGCCCTTGTGAGAGCCACATTGAGACGCCGTGGGTCGTTGAGAAATCCGATACCCTGGTGTTCATTAGCTCTGACACAAGACAGGATGATAAAGTCCTTCTCTCTGCCTTGGAAGGCATCAACACTGGCAATCTCCACTTCCTAAAGAGGGAAGGGACGGGAAAGCTAAGTACTCAAGCACACAAGGAAAGACTATTTTCATTCTAAAACAACATATGATTTTTTTTTTTAAATGGCTTTCAATTTAAAACTGGTTTCCGTTACCAATGGTTTTACAGTAGGAATGCTGCTAAATAAATACTGAATAGGTTATGAATGGCTCAAATCAAAAACAACCTATCCACATCAGTGAAGAATACCTAAACTACAGCAGCAAATTGAAGAAAAATGTTCTATTATTAATAATTTGTTATCCTGACCTACATTAGTCATCAATAATATTTTTAACTTAAATACAGATGATGGAAACTGTATCATCTGCTGTTCACCTGATAGAGTTTGGTGTGGAGGGAGCCACTGAACTGCATGTACTGCACGAGGTAGGAGCGCTGGCCTTCGTAGGGGGTGATGATGCCAATTTGGTCTGGCTTGGCTCCAGCCTTGAGCAGTTTGGTGGTTATTTTCTCCACATTAGAGGCCTCGGTTCTACACAAAAGGAGGGACAAATAAATTCACTGCCATAATTCATATTCTAAAGCAAGGAAACACAAAACAAAAAAAAAATTCTAAAACAACACCGCAAGCACAGCTGGTAACACACCTGTTCAGGTAGGAAGTTCCTGAGCTTGCTATTTCTTCCTGCCCCTGAGTCACATAAAAGAACATGGGCTTGTCCGGCTGTGGCCACTGGAAATCAAAACCTTTCTTGATGCGATCGGCTGCACACAGGGAGCACAGGAAGGCGTTACTCATACAATACATGCCATTTACTTTAACCTTGGTGACATTCTGAACCTTCGGTAGAACCAGGCAACGTACCGGCCGTGACTCCATTCTGCAGGGAACCCTCGTAAAAGATGTTGGAGGGGAAGGCGCTAAGAGCCGGGTGCATGCGGTATTGCACCTGCAAGCGGATGGGCCGTATCCCCAGAACCACCAGACGCTCAAACAGGGACTGGGAAAGGCCTGCTTTGGCCGCTTTCTTACACATTACTACAGGGCCCAGCTGACAATGGTCTCCCACAAGGATAAGCTGGGGGGAGGGGGAGGGGGGAAAAAGAACATTCAAATTTGACAACTTGACAAATCTGCTGAATTATAAATCTCTGTTCCTTTCATATATTAGATTACTTTTCAGGCGAAATCCGTAACCAGTTATTAGCGGTAAGGTGGCAGACAGTACCCTATAGCTGACAGGTACTTGGTGACTCACTCATCCAAAATGAATATAGTACAGATTCAATGAGGGTTATTTGGAGAGAATACACAAAATCCAGATTTAGATGTTCACTAGGTTTGCACTTTACGATGAGACTTAAAATTTACATAGAAAAATAAAATAATGTTAAATAAAGCATAGCCAGAGTTCAGAATAGTCTGTTTTGAATCTGAAGTGTATTAATCTCAAGTCTTAGTATAAGGATGTACCTGCTTGGCCCCCAACACAACGGGCACCATGCACTCCGGCTCCGTAGCCTGGGTGCTCTCATCAATCAGGATGGACCGGAACTGCATCTTGGCCAAACGGGGGTCTCCTGCTCCGACACACGTGCAGCAGATCACGTCTGCATTCTGAGAGGGGAAGGGGGGAAACAACTAAGACCAGATGGTTCGGCCACAAAGGGCTAAACGGAGTACAAAACACAGACACAAGCCCTAGCATCTGGGAAAACGCCAAACAAACAGGCATTTACCATGAGCAGCTCCCTCTCAGCAGTGCGCTTCAGCGCTCGATAGCGTTTCTCATCGGCAGATGAAAGCTCCCCAGTCTCGTCCTTCAGCTGCTGCAGCTTCTGAAGCTCAGGCATGCTGGTAACGAGGGAGAGATGTTACAAAAGCACATGTACAGTGTACATCTGCCGTCCTCATGGGAAAAGAAACTCTCAGGAAACATACTGCAGAGACACAATTCCCTGGGGGCCCCACCTGTCCATGTTGCGGATCTGGTTGTGCAGGGCCAGGAAGGACACAGGGGAGTCAATGGCTTCCCGGCTCTTGGCACAGAGCCTCACCACCTTCAGTCCCGTCTGGTGGATCTTCTCAGTCAGCTGGTCCACCGCAATGTTGCTGGGAGCACACACTAGCACAGGGCTGAAAAAAGTGATTTTATATTATTTGCTTGTCATTTAGTATCATTCTCCCAGGTACAATAGCACTGCCCTCTAGTGGTATTTGCACAAACGACCTATAAGCCTTGTATCTTAACCAGTGTGCTCCAACACAGATATAAACAGTGTGCATTTTCACACATACAGTACCTTGCAAAAGTATTCACAGGGATTCATGAGCAGGGACTGGGGTAATGTAGTCAAATATAAGAAAATGCTAGAGGGACAAAGTCCTAGAATCCTAAAGCGAATCTACGGCAAGTTATTTGAAGCAATTGTCCATACCCTACAAACCTGAGAGACCTTGAGAAACTTTCTCCAGAAGAATTGGTGAAAATTAGCTGCAACTGCTGCCAATGGTGCTTCCACTTTTGTGCTGACTACAGTCAGTTCCCTAATTTTCCCTGAAGTTATTGTTGACATCTAAAATTTAATCTAATTTGTGCATTTGTAATTCCACAATATGGGGCAATGAGTGAACAGTAGTAAGGCCATTAATGTCGTTAGATCTTACCCATTGCCCTGCCTGGCCAGATGGTACACGATGGTGGCTGAAGTGACCGTTTTCCCAGTGCCAGGGGGGCCTTGAATAAGGCTAAGGGGGCGCTGCAGCACAGTCTTCACGGCATACACCTGATTGACATAGCAAACCACACGTTATTAAAACCAGCTATTTTAACACATCGCATTCAACAGATAAACTAAATGGAAAATGTCAAAAGAACACCACATAAATAAGATATTGGAGGCTTTAATGCTTTAAGAGGCAAAGGAGAACACAGGACGGTAATGCTTTTTGCCATGCTGACCAGCGTGGAGACACACCTGCGAGTGGTTGAGATCAGGCAGCCCTTGGGCAGTAAAACGCTTCGGCAGCTGACACTTGATGATCACGTCCTCCACCTCGTGCCCCAGAAGCTTGTGGTAGATGTATCCAGACACTGACGTCTCGTCTACAGCAAACGTCTTCAGAGCGCTCTGCATCCTGCACGAGTAAAGACATTTTTCATCAACGCGTTCCTGAACGCGAGAACCATTCTAAACACAGATCAATAAATGCATATATTTTTGTTACCTGTCAAAGGAGGTGGATTTCCACACAAAATCAACCTGAAAGTTGTGTGGAACTTCCACAGGAGCTCCAACACTGCTTCTCAACTCAATGGCAATCTCATCCCCATAGTCTTTAATAGTGTGTTAAGGAAAGTTTTCAATATTTTCTCCAACATAGAACTCAAGGAATGTCAACTTGCCACAACCCATTACCACTAGATTCATCGTTTCATTAACAAAGCTTTGGTTATGAAGAAAAGGATACTATCCGGTACTTTGATGACATGCCCAATCCCTTTCCAGAGGGGGGCCAGGTCTCCTTTGTATCTTAAGCAAATTTCATCTCCCTGCATCAGACGCATATCTAGGTACATCAAAGCACGTGACAAGAAAAGAAAGGAGAAAAAGTTCAGCTGTATCACAACAATTCTAGCGCGACAAATGATGAAATGACACACAAACCACGCATGGATGCAGGAATGGGTTGCATGAAATGGAGGGCTTGGTATGTACTTGGTATGGACCACTTGTGGACAGAAGTTTAACAAAAAATATTACCACCTGAATCCGTCTTGGGTAGTGTGAAATAAGCAATCCGCTTTTTATTCAGTCCCAGGTCCCACCTGACCGTTATATTATCTTGGGTCTTTGGGATAGTAAAGAAAAACAAAGGGCAAAAAAATAAGGGTCAAACACAATACATTTTTTAAAACCTAATAGAAATGCCCAAATACCATACTTTTCCACCAGCACACACCTGGGACTCTTTTAGCTTTTTGTCATAGTCTGCCTCAAGCTTAACAAGTGGGCCAAATATGTTCTGGTACTGGTAAGCGTCCTCATAGCGCAGCAGAACGTGCTGGGGCTCCTCATCTACACCAGGCTTCTCCAGGTCCTCCAGGGTAGCGGTGGGGTTTTCCTGGGAATATTGCAAAGGAGAAAGGACACATTTTAACATACTCACATCTATATCAGTTCAAATATCCCTCTTAAAATTGTATATCATTTTTTTTACACCTGATGCTAAAGTTAAATTTAGATTCAAGGGCAAAAAAATTTATTAAAAAGTGTATATGCAAAATAAATAAATTGAATTCCATAGTATTGCGTTTTTCAGCAACCAAATGCACGGAGATTTATAGTCTTAACCTTACATTGGAGAAAAGGCAACACCCAAATTACACCTTGTGTTTACCATAGGATTGACAATATACTAAAGCAAGAATTAAGTCAAGTCTATAATAGACCAGAAATGTTCTCGTCACTGTAACAATACTTAAAACAAACTAAAAGTTAGACATAATTGCAACCAAAGACTGCTGGTATTAAAGACTGGAATATTTAGCTAGAGCACCATCTGCAGGTAAAACTATAATCACCAGTATATAATAATGACATATTATGAGTTCAAAGGTCACACTGACACATTGAAATTAGGCCATCACAAAATCCAACTGGGGGTGTTTATATTCGCCAATCACATACTTTTGCAAAAATGTCAACATCCTCCATTAAATAGTTATGAGATATCACATTAACAAGAAACCTTTTTAAAAGTGGATAAAAAGTATTCTGTGTTAAAAGTAATCCTATGTTTTCATGTTATCTTTAAATCAAGGAAATCATCGACTGGGATCTGTATATTCCTCCAACACATCTGGGTAACAAATTTCAACCTGTTCTTGAGAAATTGCGGCAACAACATAACATGACACACGAACGCAACTCAATTCAGTATAAAAATCCTTATATAACATTATCCTGATTTGGCATGAACTGAAACTGAAGACTGGGCCTTATGTTGCCAGCTGTTGAACACTCAAAGAGACACGACAAGAACAGCACAACTGCAATGTTAAAACTATAGCTTTCAGTTCTCTCCCTACCAGACGGGTCACAGAAGGGATTTTTAATCCCAGATGGCTGACTAATTCTATGCTCAAAATACGTTTCAAGTGTTGTCCGTCACAACAGCAGTGCAATTCAGTGGCCTTCATAAACTCCATTCTTGTACAATTAAACATAAATTTTAAAAGCAACTTCTCATGTTAATAGTATGCGTTTCAATGTATTTCGACAAAACGCATTCCCAAACCATGTCAATCTTACTATTATGATATCCAACCCGATGCTACATCTTCTCACGCCTATGAGACACGTTAGGATTAGTCCGAGTCATTGATTCGTTGTAATGCATGCTGTAGAGTACCTTCCAAAGCTCCTCCAACTTGTTGATCTGTTGAGCAGTGATCTGCCTGGCCCGGAGCTGTTCCTGCTCCGAGGGAATCTTCACCAGCCACGAAAGGAAACAGCGGTCCTGGATGAGAGGCTGCCACTGAGAACTGTCCCAGTTGATGTCCTTCAGGCTGCTCTGGCTGGCACATGGCTGCCTGTGTTAGAAAAAACAACCAACAGGAGAAATGACTGACGCAGTGAAGATCAGAGATAGGCGTTGGATTTTCCCAATGCTGGAATGCGGCTTGGTTCCAAACAGGAACAGGAGTGTCATCAAGCAAACACACAACAAACACTCCCTGTCAAAGCAACTCTTTCCAGCTACTGTGCTGACTCTCACCACATTTTACAGAAGAAAATAGCACATTATTCTTGAGGTTAGGTTCATAGAGAGGCAATTCTTCCATCAAAGTAGAAATACGAAGGAATTTGCCAACATATTTGGTGCCAAGAACCATCGGTGGAAGTTCACTGTATTATTTGAGGTCACATTCTGAATTAAAATTACAGTCTACCAAACAGCCAAGTTTACTTAATTTGAATCAAACTCTTAAAGACGGTTTCCCTATACAACAAACTAGCTAACCAGTTAAAGCATACACAGATCCTTGAAACAATTAGTTGTAAAAAAGCCAGTTTAAATTTAATAAAGCAAGCCACCAAAGCGGTTCAGATTAAAAGCAAATTCAAAGTTTTTTCCATAAGCATTGTATGGCATAATACAAGAAGCAATACAATAAATGGTAGAAGGCACTAAAAGAAGTAGTTCAAAGACACAAGAATAAGGGACAGCATACTCTGACATTATATTTACCTGCAGAGAAGCACAACCACAGAATCAGCCTTGGCAGGGATGAAGCCCAGGAGGAAGACATTACGACAACCACAGTTATAGCACTCCAGCACCGTCTCCCCCAGAGGGCCATCTTTGTGGAGAGTGACTTCTTTGCATTTCGCTCTTACCAAGTGGTTCACAATGTGGCTATAAGAGAGTGTCAACATCAAACTGAGTCAGTGTATTTCTTCCACCAAGTACAACCGTCTCCGAAACGGCAAGCATATACACACACACACACAACGGTTATATGAAAAATAGTATTTGTTTTAGTACATACCTGCCAGAAGTATTGCCACGCCCATTGCAGAACCACTTCTTACTGGTATTACAATACACCACACATGCTGGATCATGGATGCCACAGTAGCTTAAAAGAAAGATCTATGGTTAGATACCCTGCTTTTCATAACCGCGCAAATGCACATACAAACTGAATACAACAGGATTATACCGTTTTCGCATTTACCCAACGCCTCAAACCACCCCAAAAATGAGGTCTAGTACTGGGTATTAGGTGGGGTACGTAAGTTACAGAAACTGTATAATGAAATATGGCTTTCTACCAGGTAAACTATGATCCAGAGATATACCTTCTAACCGGTTAACTTTTGCAGGGCTAATTTTGTATGGGTAAAGATATGCTCATTCCTACCTGCAGGCATGCACTGGAAGGTCTTTGGTGTAATATGTGTCCTCCTCATCTTCCTCAAAATTTAGCTCAGCAAGAAGTTGACTTGTTTTGCAAACTGCATCATCCACTCCTCCATTCTGCAGAAGTCCGTCAGGGCCATTCACCTAGAAATGTAAATCACAAGTTTAAATGCATCCTGGAATTTATTCTAAAAAGTGTAAAAATGAACTAACTCTGTATTTATATTATTGTTCCTATTAATTATTATTTTCACATAAATGAGAGGGGTCAGTTTTATCTCAAAACACTGCCATTAAATGTGACAAATTTAGCAAAGCTATTAACATTTGCTACAACTTTTAGAGTTAACACGAATTTAAAAATTTTAAAAATTACTGTTAATTTACAGTGTTACAGACATAGAAAAGATAAAACTGCTTTTCTTTATTCTGTACATACTTAGCAATCTGAACGACTGGTGTAGCTAGTACAGGAACACTGTCATACTACGGTGGGCAAACCCCGGTTACCATCATCACACACCTTGTAGTCTTATTAATGTGTTTATCAAACTTTTTACCACAACCATGCTTGAACTGACTCATCTACAGGTCGCTACATTAGATGATGTACCAACAAACATTTATTTTAACAAAATTGACAAACAGAACGGAAAATGTATTCAGTTACGGGTATCTTCTCCGGTGTTGTATTAGTGGTTCTTCAACAAACACATAAGAAGCTAAATGAAACTTCACCGCTTCGCCTCTAACCACCGGATAAGTTTATGTTTTATCAATTTTTAACCGTATGCTTTGGGAGCCTGTGGAACAAAAACTTGTTTCCCTATACATCTGGCATGTTCTTTCGTGACGTGTTAACATGCCATGGTAAGGAAACGCGGTAGGTAGGTAGGTGGCTGGCTGCCGGGCTAGGTGGCTAGCGGGGCCTGCAACTCGGGAGTTATCTATCGCTCACAACCTGCACTGCTCCAAGCAAGATATGAGATTTCTAAACATATATAGCATCGTCCAACGTGTAAGAATCTCGTAGTAGAGATGAATTCTATAAACAAAATAACGACATCAATAAAGGCCTGTACACAGTAGCTTATCTTATCACTTCAACTAGGTATATCGGGATTCGGTGTATGTTTATAAGCGTAGCTTAGCTAGCGCGTTGGTTAACGTCAAATAATCATTTAAAATCTGCTGCTGGCGTTGCGCACAAACCTGGTTGTCCAGTTGACTGTGAGTTTGGCCTTGCGTTTGCGTCTGACTTGGCAGAGTGAAGTCGGTGAACTCGAACTCCGAACCTTGGGTATCGGCTCCAAGCAACTCCGCTTCCTCGGTGTCCAGGAAGGTTAGAGTCTGTGAGCTCGGCCCGTACGCCTCCACGCTCATTTCTTTACAGGTAGCGGTTATTTAAAAGCTACAGAGACGAAGATAAAATTTTTAGTTTCTTAACAGTTTAGTTTTCAACAACAGATAGGAGTTGCCACGATTCCTTCGTAATTTTGAAAGCAAACAAAATTCGAAATGAGACAGAAATTAAACTGAAAACACAGCTCGAGAGCTTCAACTCCTACACCAAACAGTGACGAAATCCCTAGCGCTACACAGCGTTCCTACGTGTAACACAGAATATCAGTGACGTCTACACGCAAACATTTTGATGTGTTTTGGGGGGAAACAAACTAAAATAACCGGTCGGCCTATGGGTCTGGTAGCTGTGTTACAAATCATTTATGTAAAGGTGTTATACGGGTTCAGTCCAGTGGAGCACGGAGTCCGATATATATCGCAACGGATCTGTTGTTCAGTGGATACTGTAAATATTATGCATTTTCATATTTGTTAAGATACATATCTACTGGTATCACAAGGAATCCAAATGCATCCTTCTTGGCTAAAAAAAAATATATCTTTGTTTGCAATCACGATAAGCCAAATGTGTGGGTAAAATGCATAATCGTTTCTTTCAGAAAAATGCTAATCTATGACTCAAATCTGATGCTGCAACCTAATCCAGCCTTCTTGCTGAAAGTGAGAGTTATCAAGTAATTGAATTGGGCATTGCATACTTTCCACACTCCCTGGAACTGGTCATTTCTTTCTGAAATAAACGTATTTCCACATTTAATTGTTAAATAGAAAAGTAAATTACAATTCTTTAGTCAGGCTTGATTGGCAGATTCTTTTGATTGTTTTCACATCTGTTGTATATATATATGTGCTGGCCTAAATCTTTCATCCAGATTCATTTTTATTTTATTTATTCAGCTCTTTTTTTATAAAAGACAATATTTTCCTAAATTTTTAAGGCTAGTTTTCAGGGTTTACCACATTTTAACTTAAGTTTTATACTGTATGCAATTGTATTTTTTCGTGTAGGTTTTACTATAAACAATGCAAGAATGGATGTTGGGTCAAATTATTAGCAAATTAAATCTAACTATTTTAAACATAGTTGTTCAAGTTTAACTGTTAGTGGTGCTGAGTTCTACATCTATTGATAAAGCATAAGCCTTTTCAGTAGATTATTTCTAACGTTCTGATCCAGTGGTTTGTACCTTTTAAAATTGTTTGGATTGTGCAGCACCTGGGTTAAGAACTTGGCTGATGAATACTCTGGCTAGTTATTAAGGACAGTGTAATAAAGTTTAATGTTGTAATTACTACAGTTTGCCCTCAGCGAATATTTAAAAAAAGTGACAAGATATTTATTTTTAATTACTTGACGATGTCATCAATATATATTTTATACCAGATGAAAATGGCTTTTGAAAAAAAAGGTTTTGTGATTAAGTCTTTACAATGCTGTTGTCTTCACCGACTCCCATTCCTCACATATAAAAAATTTGCAATAATTATTATTGTAGGGCTGGGGGTCTTTTTTTATAGATTTTTTGAGCAACTGAATACATACTCACTAGAATACCTAACGTAGAATTTTCTGCTTGGAATATATCCTTTTATTTATAAGCTGTATTATAGGTAAGCTTTGTAATATCACTGCATCTCTTCACGATCAGACTCCACTAAGACACTCCAAGATGGAGGATGAAAGAGCTAGCCAATTTCTCAATCAGAGACAGTATTTGTTTATTAAATCTACTGATTGAATTCAATCAACTTGACACCTTGACTCACGCTACAAAACACTGCCCTGATAATTATAACTCCATCCAAGCCTTAATAGAATAAATAACCCCTCATCAGTTAGAATAGTTGTCACTAAGCTCTAATTAAATATTTCTTCTTCAAACCCAAATACTTCTGAGAAAATACATTTCCTATAAAGAGGAATTTATTATAAATAAAAGGTGCCATTAAAAAGTAGATCAGAAGAATCACATTTATAATTTGGGAATAAAATAAGAGGAAAGTAAACATATTTTAATAAATAAAACATTTTGAAAAGAGCATTTATTGGGGCTTGCATACAAGAACCGTTGCACTATACGATTTAGTTCTGCTGAATATGCATCTCCTAGCAACAAAACAGCCCTTTCTAAGATTCTGGTACATATTTTGGTTTTAAAAAAGGCACAATTGCCAACAATATATATTTTAAGTAGGCTACTAATGGTTACAAAAAATAGGTAATCGACAAAGCGACAAAGGTCACACACTATATTACTTAGCTTTAGTTAAAAACATTTTAATTCAAACTAATAAGAGTTCAGTTGTTAATAAAATGTACAACAACAAAACAAACCTTTCCTTAAACCTGTTAGTAATCACAAACGCCATACCTGTTGAATTAAAGCACGGCCAGTAATATTGATTAAAAAAACAGAAAAGCCATAAAGGAACACTGATGTTGAGTTAATTAACTGTAGCCTCATTTAGATTTTCATGCTAATTAAAATCTTCATCACTCCAAAGTGTACAATGTAAAAAGTGCAACTTTGAGAGTTAAACATTGTCGTTGCGTTGTCATTTAAGCCCCAGGTCACTGAGAGGGTCATGGATGCATAACGGAAACATAAAAGAGAAACCGTCTATACAGTTTCAACATTTTCAGCCGTTTCAACGTTTGGATTTGAATGACTGAATATAGCATTTCATATCTACCACGTAAGAGTCCAAGTTTTGCAATTCTGCTACATTTACAAATAGCTAATAACTAGGGCGATACACAACTAAGAAGGAATAGAAGCATCGACTTCCTTGCAGCAAATATTGTTGGACCCGTTCAATGTTTGGTTAAGGCTGTACCACTAGAGGCCGACAGAACGTTAGTGATCGTTAGCCGAGTGAAAGTGGAATATAGGAAGCTTGAATAAAGATTAGTCATATATTAAGAAAAATTAGTCCAATTCACAGTCGTCATTAGGCTGGTTTAGAGTGAGGTTTAAGCTAAAGGTGAAATTACTGGGGGGGCGCAGTTAGGCATAACATTTATCTGAACAAAATTTCCAAAGCTAAAAAATGCATCCCTGATTTATCAAGTTATAGAAGGTACGGTAAAGCTTCACACATTTTAAGACCTGATCAAAAAAAATCTGTTCAAAGATAAATAACACTGAAAATAAAAAGGTAGAAACAAGGGCGAGTTCCATTAAGGCATCTGCTAAAGCACCCACACTTTCACTTTGACAACCTGCTAATCACATTTAATAAAATTGTATTTATTAGCGTTTTCTTTTATTATTATACAAATAATAATAAAAAGCTATTAAATACAGCTGTGTAATGTTTGTTTCGATTAGGTCCCACCCAAAATCTGAATTCTGGAGAAACATCTTAAGGTAGACCATACAAGACAACATTATACATGTAAATTTTCATCAACAAAATTGTGAGCACTTGGGGACCAGGGATCATAAAGTACAAATTTAGTTTAAAATATATGGGTGACATGCATTTATACGAGACCCATTCAGCTCTTATTTCTGGAATGATGATATTTGGTTGTATTACTAATATTGTAATAATCCTATTAGTATAAAAACAAATTCAGGATACAATAAAATCAGCCAGGAGAGAGGGGAGGGGGCAAAGTGACTGCAGTAAATAAGGTGTGGCAGAGTATTATCTTTGCAGCTACAGTGTTTGGATCACTGACACCACTCCACAACACTCTTAATCAGATCCCGATGGCAGTATGCTGACATCACCAGACTGGCCTGGGTTCTACGTGCATGTAGTTGCCCAGCCATATAATATTGCAGTTTGTCATGTTTTCCAGGAAACAGCCTTGTTCTACCGATCCAAGCTGAGCTTTAAACCAATACAAAATTCATCTTGTCCCAGTATTCCAATCCTAATGTGGAGCTTGGGGCCGGTCACATGACAACACACAGCTACTTGTGATATGAGAGGATAGAAAGCTGGCTGTGTGATTTGAGGACGTTTGTTGACTTGTGTTTAAGTATGCCTTGTAAGAGAATGGATTAGTCTGGAAGTTGGCTCTTACAAGCAATTTAGTGCCTGTGCTGACAGTGAATCTTATCTTCAGCCTGGTTGAGCAGGTCCAGCATCTCTAGCACAATAACTTGTAGAGCCCTGCCCAGGTCCTCCCCACTGTAGGGCTTCCCTAGGGGAGGCACATGCACGAAGGCTGACCGTCCCTGGCCCAAGTACAGCGAGGTGTAGTAGGTGTAGTCACAGAGGTACCTAGCAGAAAATACCAAAAGAAAATTATGTTAAGGAGCAGATTATATTTTAATAGAATTATTCTGTATACGTGTCACTATGGGATATATATAATATATGCAGACCATAACTGACTAACCAGTAACCACTATAATGGCTTAAATTATATTTAAATCAATCGGGGAAAATTTTTGAGGATACTCTCAGTATATGACAATTTATCAACCATTTAACTTTTGAGTGAAAGACTGACTTCACAGATCCAATGAAAATTAGATTAAAAGTATTTACAAACACAATTAATGAGCAGCAGCATAAATGATTATACCCTATAAACTGTGTGCATATACAAAACAAAGTCAATGGTGAACCGATTTATTCAGAAATATACTTTCAATAAATAGACAGACATCACTCCTTCCACATAGACAATTCTACACACACAAAAAACCAACCTGCCAGCATCTTTTGATACAGACACAGCCACTCCCATCCCTGAAGCTGTCACCCTTTTGCAGACGGAGTCCATGTCAATGACAGAGTCAATACAGTCGGGCCCACCATCAATGCAGCGCTGAGAGTCAGGACAGAAGCTGCAGTTGTCCAGGCCTTTGTAGCCATGGTTGTGACCACACTTCTCAAGAGTAACTGTAGTGGCCATTCCAGAAAGACCTACATGGACTACCAGCTACCCCCCCCCCCCCAAACAAAGTAATTGTGAAAGAGACAGAAAAAAAGATAAAGATAAGTTATTTACAACAATTAGTAGTGTCTCTATGAACTGTGCATTTTGGTTTTAATCTGTGCCATTCAAACGGCTGTATCCAATTTTTTTAAATGCCAATTATTTTATCCTACCGCTGAAATCCCCCAAAAATTGGGAACACAAATTAAGAATTTAAAAAAAATAAAATAAAAAAAAAGGCAGAAGCCCAGCGTAAAGCTGCATTGATTACATTCAAACATGGTGTGCAGAGAAAGCTCTGCTTTCCTACCTGCGGATGGTACCGTTTCCATAGTGATGGGACCAGGGTCTGAACGGTCTGGTACTCTACAGGCACTTCATACACAAGCAGGTCTACATCTTGTCCAAGGCCCAGTTTCTTCAGTTCCTATTAAACCAGGAACAACAAAACGTTTCACTCGATTCACTCTCCATCTTCAACTCCTGGAGCTTCCTCTGGGTATGTTGCAAAGCAGAAAATTAAGCAATTTCATTCAAATAAAAAAAAATCTTGTTTCTCGTCATAAATAATTTACACAATTTTTATTTTATTTCAAATGTAATCTGTCCAATTGTTGTAATGTTTAAAAAAAATAAAATAATAATAATATTTACGCTAATTGAAAATTTTACAGAACTTAAACGTTTCTTGTTCTTTTGTTAGGGTTAGGGTTAAATAACCGCTTAAACATAAGGACAAAAATACACAAAGCGCGCAAACAATTTTGGCTATTCAGTGTCCACTCTCCATTCAGACATCTCCAACAATCACATCTAATACCCCAAAGAACCTCTACCCTTGGCTGCCTGTTCCGATCAATATTAAGATGAGGCTTGTTTGAGCAAGTGCCTGACCCCCTCCACAAAGCAGCCCTTTGTTTATGTTTAATATCCTTATCAGGTCTGTCTAGACACCCTGACAACCATTGTCCCCGTACAATTTCCCAGAAAGGGGGCAGTATGTCTCCCCCCCCCAACATAAATAACCTTCCCTTCTGCAGTCCTCCACTGAAATTTGTGACATACCATGGAACTATGATTATTTTATAAATAAGCTATTTGTACTCATTCCCTTCACCACCAGCCTTAGGGAAAACTACCTCAGCTCCATGCTGAAGGGATGTGATAAAGATCAACACAGGCAAAGTGAAATAACCTCTCCTCGTTTATGCCTTATTTTTAGGCACGACAAATTGGAATATTTAAAAGGATTTAGATTGTAAAACAGTGGTTCCACAGAAGCCTCTCATCCAGTTTTTTAAAAATGTCTCAATTTATTTTAATGTACTGAAAATGAAACTTCTTTCTGACTTAAGTGCCCAACAGAGTAAAGTTGCCTCAAATCGATTTTACATCCTCGACACACTGTGATGCAGATCACAGCAATGAAGCAGGGTGTAAGAAAGACAGAACTCTGTATCGCCATCTCCCTCAGTTTGGACAACGAGACGTGTCGATAATTGCCTTACCACAGACACTCATTCAATAATAATGACTAAGAACACTTCTGTTTTCACTTTTACTTTGGAAGGATTATTTGGAGAAACCAAAGGGTATATATAGATGTGGAAAACATAGAAGTGTAATTACACTACCTGGAAAAGCTTATGGCCATTGAATGAGTTGTTCTTGTTCTACATAAACACACAACCACTTCCTCAATCGAATGTACAATCTCTCACATGGCACCAACAAAAAATAAAAGCAGCTTTGCCGCATTTAGCGATCATGTTAGATTAACGTACTTGTTCCGAGGATGTATGCCATCCCTGGTAAGAAAAAAAAAATCTGACCGCTGCTCTTAAAGGTTCACCAGTGGTCAAATTCTCACCACCGTCAAAAGTATCTGGGTGGGGGAAAAACTGGTCACTGGAAGTAACCACTGAAAATGAAGGATTCAGCAGTGAACTGAGACTGAGAAGTTAAAGCCAGTAAAATGACTCAAATTGCCACCACCGCCAGTGCCACGTTTTTAAAAAGTGCACATACCTGTACTGCCACCCAACT
This sequence comes from Hiodon alosoides, assembly GCA_025775065.1. Taxonomy (NCBI): domain Eukaryota; kingdom Metazoa; phylum Chordata; class Actinopteri; order Hiodontiformes; family Hiodontidae; genus Hiodon; species Hiodon alosoides. The sequence continues at coordinate 3,958 of JAOYSI010007597.1, read as the reverse complement.
GGCATTGATAGAGTGTTCTCCGAATGGACCAAAACCTACAAAAAGGTTTAAAAATAAATAAAATAAAAAAGACAGATCAGGACAGTTTGTCATCTCTTCCATAAATGGATGGACATGGTTAGCAGGACTCACCAGTATATGAGAGTTTACAGGTTTATCACTTATTTCAGTGCAACGGTCAAGTCAAGGAAGCTTCCATAAACCATAAAGTGGCCTACCTCCTTAATTATCAATCACTTTCATCCTTGGTAGAATTAAAATGTCTACAAATGCCCACAAAATTGGTGAAATGACTCAGCCGAATGCATTGTTTAATATTGTAAATATTATTCGAAATGGCCATAGAATTACAAAATTAATAATATAAGCAAGTCAATTTCAGCATTGCTCATACCAAATCAATGCAAATGTTACGAATTTCTCAGAAATACTTTAAAGTTGAAAAGATACCATGCAAAAATCGCAAAAAAGGCGTTTATTATCATGGCGAGATTGGTGGCAAGCGAAATTACGTCCTTAAATAGGCGGATGATAACAGTCACTTCTCTTCCATTATTAAATATCCAAAAATCCAAAGTCTCCTAAATTAATTGACAATTCTGTTCTCTACGGGGAATGGGAAAATTTCGAAGGGGAGGCTCAATCGGGAGGGGTGGGGGGCGGCAGCTGTTAGTTAACTCTTGTGTTCCACACAGTTCTCAGCCAATCTTCTATCCGGTTGACCCGACATTTTTCACTGGGCTTTGTGTCTGAGAGCAAACGGCCATTAACAAGCAGCAAGCTTGTTTTAACCACCATCTACAATATGATAAATCTTGGAATAGACACATAGGCAAACTGGGAATATGGAAGCCGTTTAACGACACTTGTCAAGTACCACATCTAGACATTATCGTAGTTTTAGCTTTAAGATGACCAAAAAGTAAATAAATCACTTTACTGTCATAACTCAAAAGACTTCAACATTTAATTTTACACAAAGGGAAGCCACGTTGATAAGCAATACTATCCGAGCAAAGCGCAATGCTGAAGCAATAATAAAAAAAAAACGTTTAAATCATTTTAATCATAGACATTTCGTTCGCATTAAATCACGTTATCCATGTTCTTCGTCCATCACTACTTAGCTAATAGTGATGACTTAAGTGGTGGAAAACACAAGGATATCCACAAACTACCTAGTAAGTATTTAGCTCGCTGGCAAACATATCCACAAACTTTGACATAAGTACTGGGGTGTTTAGCATTCTCTTAAATTTTCTAATTAGACAGTCACTAAATCGGCTGGACCGTTTTAATAATTTAAATTGTATTTTGGCATTCATGCATTTCCACCCAGCATTACTACCGTTTCTATCACTCTAAATATCCCACAAAATATCCAAATTGGACGCTAGTTCATTTTTCAAAACGAACAATAGAAATGCATAAACTTGTCAGCACGCTTACCTGTAACTATAACCGTTCTCTTACTATTGTTCATACTCTCGGGTTAGTTAATATAGTCCGCGCTTCCGTCAGGTCTTGTAATGATTTTCACGGCTTTAGCACTTCACACAGAGGCAGTGTTTTTAGTTTAGTCCCTTTTAGTTCTACGGTTCTTCCTCGCTCTATTCTTACTGCGTCTGACGTAATTACGTAAGACACCTGCATCAGCCATATGACACGTAAACAGATGGTACTATCTACAGCTAAAAGGACTCAGAATAATGAACAACGTCGATAAAACAATTGAATAAATAAAACCGTATACTTGTTATTTCAGGGGTAACGCCAGCTAGCGAGCATTATGGTATAACAATTTGATTGGATCCATTGGTTGAAAGCCGAAGATGTATGCTGATGACTATACTACGGAAAAGTTCTGAGAAAGTTTTTGAGAGCTAAAATTCAGAACTCGCCAGAACAGTTTTGTATAACAATTTTAATCAAGAAATTGAGGTAGAGTGGTGTGTGTCGTTTTTACAGTTGAAAATATGTTTATTTATATAATACCGAAAACAAAATTCAGAGACCCATAAAATGTATTTCTGACTTCGTCATTGTTTCCCAATATGTTACACAATACATTTTGGTTACAGTCGTTGTACAAGTGTTTGTCAGACTTTACTATGACTAAGGGGTAGATGTATTAAATATTTGCAAGTGATACAATTATATTTTAGTGTTCCATTCATGAAAACCACGTTTATTGAAAGATATACAAATAATTATAAATATTTACTTGCTTGTATATTGTTAAATAGGGCTTTGCTTCATACATTTATAATTGATACATTGGGTTTGGACAATGCATTTTATATAGGGAGCAGGAACATGGAAGGAAGCAGTCTGTGAAAATACAAGCAGGCTATATATATATATATATATATATATATACACACACACATACACACACACTATAATACATAAGCAAGGAATCGTGATCCTCAATTATACTTGAAAAGAACATCAGTAGGCTACATCTGCCGTAGTTGAAGAGACCACCTAGTCTAGTACCTAGTGGTTAGCTTGGAGAGTTTATAGCCAGGTTTCCTTATATTCAAGGGAAAAGTTTCTCTTTGCCAGTAAAATCTGAGTTAATACATTTCCTAAAATATATGTAGGCATAATATATGCCGGCCTAAATGTCTTTGTCCCGGATGGTCGCAAGTTACTATGAGCTGGCATGGAATATTTTATTTTAGCTGAAGATGGCTTTTACTTTCAACTATGAACGTGGCAATGAAGTAACCGCACTAAGGTAAGTGGTAACAGGTTACGATGCAACTACCGTGGCAAGATGAAAATCACATTTAAGTAAACATGGAACGAATATACAAAAAACGTTAAGCATACAAAATGCAAAAAAAATACAAGAAATACGTTTACGCACAATACACTACACAACGGGTATTGGTACACTTTTATTTTGACAGAAAATTGCTGCAAAAAACAGGACACACAACTAAACCGCTGTTGCTGGTTTAACACAAGCCTCTGTTCGGAAGGAGTGTTCCTATCTTACTGCATTTTGATTGGCCGCTTTCGGCGCACTATTTAATGTTGTATCCTGTTATTGGCTTGGCCAAAACTACTAGTTGAAGTAGGTTAACTACTCTGAGGCTTTAGCAGGAGGGAAAAGACTTAACAGTATTTGAAATTGCAAGAAATTTCTACCATGGTGAGTTTATTCCTTTCAGTTAGTTTAAAACATAGCGATTAGGAATAGCCTGCTGTTTTATCAGCCAATTGGGTGCCTATACCTCAGGTTGACACGAGGCAGTGACTGTGTATAATCATGTTTTTAGCAGGCAATTTAGCTAATCAGTGTTATTGCGTTGCTGCTGCCATCAACTGCAGCCACATTATCTGGTATTAATACAGCAGGGTAGAGTTACAAACTCCATCTGTGATGTTTTATAATGAAGAGTGATATTTCAATCAGCGGGCGATGTGTTCACGGTTGGAGAACTGTGAGATCACTCCAATATACATAGTCACGCGGTTTAAAAAAAAATCTGATGTAGGTCAATATATTGGATATGTTTTCTCTTTGCAGCATTAGTCTTATACCTGCTCTCAGTCATCTTTAATAGAGCTAGATAGCTCAGTTTTGTATTGCACCCTGAACCTACAACACTTTTGTACGTCGCTCTGGATAAGAGCGTCTGCTAAATGACTGAAATGTAATATTTGTATTATTCTTATGTAAAGTTCCACCACTGAAGACTAGTCTTCTTCTCATTCGTTCTGTATGTGGCTGAGTACTTATGTACTTACTATGTTTCAGTGTGATAACGTGTATATACTGCTGCAATATACTGAAGTTTCATATCCGAAGGGACCACAGCCAAATTATGAGATGTGTACATTCCATGGATTTATTTTAACACCAAATACCCCCAGTTAGCGCCACTAATTAACGAGCTAATTGTCCCAGAGAGTTGGTGGCTCGAGTGCTGATAAGCTCTTTTGA
>JAOYSI010007596.1:0-12038 GCA_025775065.1 Hiodon alosoides | reverse complement strand
TACTGCAGGCTGCTCCATGCTTACTGCAGGCGGCTCCATGCTTACTGCAGGCTGCTCCATGCTTACTGCAGGCGGCTCCATGCTTACTGCAGGCTGCTCCATGCTTACTGCAGGCGGCTCCATGCTTACTGCAGGCTGCTCCATGCTTACTGCAGGCGGCTCCATGCTTACTGCAGGCTGCTCCATGCTTACTGCAGGCGGCTCCATGCTTACTGCAGGCTGCTCCATGCTTACTGCAGGCGGCTGCAGCCTTACCCTGGCCGGCACTTCCCTTCTGTGGTGCAGCTGTTGCCCTTGGCTTGAAGCACGCTCGAAATTCATCACCACGCCATGACAATTACACGGCTCTGGTCTCGCAGGTCTGCTCGGAGATCACAAAGCCGCCCGGGCACCTGTAGGTTCAGCCGCTTATGTTGGTTCTGTTGCCCCCCATGTGGTGACTACAGAGGCAACGCTGTTTAGTCCTTCTATCTGTCAGGGTGCCAGATTGTAGGGAATTTTTTTTTAAATAATTGTCATGGACATGGGAACATTTCCATTTTTTGGCTACCTCTACCCCCTTCATTGCAAGGCAAAAAGGTAAATTGAACTAGGTTGTATATATAACACTTCCTGACACATTATTTTGTACATACACTTTTCTAAGATCAGATCCCAGTTTATTGTCCCCATTCTTGTTTTTGGAATAACTTGTATTGCCAAATCTTGGCTTGTACATCATACAGGGGGAGGGGGAGGAAGCAGAAATCCTCCAATCCAATTGCCTTCAAGCCACCAGTCTCTTTTACACTCTGCAGGGTAAACAGCCCGTACTAGAAACCCAGTGGCAATTGTAAGAGAAGCACAGCCCTCTCGACTGCACTGCCAGCCTGCAAACACCTCGGAAGCCAACATGAGACTGCGGTTAGCGACAACCCAATAGAATCTCACCTGGGGGCTGGACCGGAGTTGAATTTAAACCTGTAAAATCCTGCTGATAGGTCTGCGCCCGGTGAGAACCCTCACTGGCTGAGCCACTCAGGAGGCTACACATCCTGAGTTTTTAATGAAACAGTTACATCGTCTGTATTCTGTAAGGCAAAGTAACACATGACTCGAACAAAAAGTTTCTGTTTGGCAACCCTGAGCTGCATCTGAACGCTGACTGACAGAAGCAGCATGTTTTCTCCATACTCTATGTGTCAGCTGCTAAAAAGACGAGACTGATGGTGAATAAACAGCCTCGCAGACGACCTCATCAGAAGCTGTACTGATGTTTCCTTCGCTCGCTGTGTGGCAACGTCTCTTGCGTGCGTTCAGTTCATCAATGCGTCGCGTCTCTACTTCCGCCCTGTAGAGCATTAACCGTAGCCTGGCACTCTCCCCGTTCGGCCCTCCGACACCGCCGTCTATGGGCCAATTAGACGGACCCCTACTGAGGCACTGACTGACAACCGATGGAGAAGGTGCCATCTGCAAGCTGTATCAGCATTTTAGTTAACGGGTGTTTTCCGTTGTTATCCATAACTTTACAAGTTGAGTCTGAAGGGAACCGCAGTAGGAAGAGAGGATCTTTTTTTTTTTCTACTGCAATTTGAAGTGAAATCAACTTATGTGGTATCTGTATCTTCCCAGTGGCTCAGCTAAAAGTTATGATTTGTTCGGCCACTAGGGCAGGCCAAGGCTATTACTTAAAAGAAAGAATCCTGACACTTTCAACATTTCTAAATAACCATTTGACTGTAGGACTGGACTATTTAAAGTTATCGAAATGGCATCAGCAAGGGGGCCTGTCAAACAAACAGTGATCAGAACTGCATACTGACATGTAAATAGTGGAAATTACACAGAATACCTTTCTTTGCTGGAACTCCACTTCATGTTCAGTTTTAAGATGTCTTAAGTGTTGCTGAGGCCAAAACAGTTTGTTGGGAAAAGTGCAACCCTGGATTTTCTTTATTCCAAAATGTAGTGAGGTTTTTATGTAGAAACGCTGCACAATCACTAACTGTATATCCTTTGATCCTGATGTTGCTGCAGATACAATTAATTTGACTGCTTTCTAAAACAATTAGTTTCACATTTACTTCAGTGTTATATGCTGAATTCTCAACGATTGGAGATTATCTTATTTATTTATTTTGTATTTTGTAAAAAGGCTAGGGATTGTATTAAGTGTATTCTGTTGCGAAACGATCTGTCTTCCTGTCTATCCAAACATCTCACAGTGTTCTCGTTGGATTTCCCTAAACACAGATGGTCAAAGTAAATACAGACAGGAATTTGTATAAAGCTACAAGTGCATCCACATTAAGTCACTGTCCTGTGACGTCTTGGTCTTTCTGCGAGACTGGAGATTCTGTTTATTTTGGAGACGGACTTTACAGAGGGATATTCATAGACCTGTCGTTAATAGCATCAAGGGCACATCCAGGTGGGGAATCCACATCAGTAAAATATCGATGTTAAAACCTTACTGTTATCTCCTACAGCCAGCTTTCTTTAAAAAAAAACACACAACTTTTCCAGCCTTTCTCCATTAATCTGAAAAGCCTGCAGAATGCGGAATCTGAAATGCAACAATATGGGGGGAAAAAAGTTGTGGTGTCTGGATTTTTCCAAAACAAACAAAAACATATACAATCAATCTATTTATACACCCGCACTGTTACATGAGACGCATAATGAGCAGGCAACATCCTATAGCTTCCAGTACACTCCGCCCCTTTTCCACTTTTGGGAAACTTGTACCAAGCAAACTGCACTTCTTGTTTTGCCCAGTCCTCTGCAATGTCCCGCCTAGGTAACGTCAAACAAAAAACCCACGTGTTCAAATGGGACATGCAGCAACTGCTATAAAACTGATGATTGGGGTGGGTCAGGATGGGGGAAGGAAACTTTTTTACTTCAATGTTGAGTTTTGAGGGTGAGACTTCTCTCACAATCTAACCTTCACCCAAACAGATGAACCTCTTTTGTTAATCAGAATTAAGATCCAATTGGTTACCCAGGCTCCATGTGACCAGATACTTGTTCCGACATATGGTGGAATAGATGAAGGGGTTAAGAAGTGTGTGTATGTGTGTGGTGAGGGGTTCTTACCTCTGAACTTGTAGTTTGGCAACAGTGCCGCCTTTCACCATGTACCTGAAATCGAGATCTAAAGAAAGCGAAACACGTCAAAAACCAGGAGCAGGAATGCTCCCAGCATGTCACTCAAATGGCAACGAAAGGGCTATTTCCACAATCCCCTCGAGACTGACTACAGCACCTGTTAGAAAAGGCGGGGACAGACAATTTCATGTTTGATCCATTTAATGAACCTTTTTGCCGGAGTACCGGGGTATGCCTGCAAAAAATGTTTCTCTTCCCTGTTGCACTTCTGCAGAGGCTAGGAGTGAGTTAGGCAGGGCCCGCTATCTGAGAATAGCTCAAGCTAGGCGCTTATCCCTCCCTCTACCGCGGACAAACAGCGCCCCCTGTTGCCTAGTGAGGAGACAAGGCCCAGACTCCTTTCTTTTTAAAGGCTGGATTCTCCTCATATCAGCAGGCTGCTGGGCTCCTTTTACAGAAGTTAAATGGAAAGAAGGCAGCTGCAGACACTCACAGTCTGGGACGGAGTAATAATAAAAATATTAATAAGCCAGGGCTAGGATGTACTGAACCCGTGATTAAAGCAGCACCAAAACAGTAAGAATCAACTGACCTGCAAGTTCTTAAAATATTGTATAAGGAGATGGTCATGGAGAATACAGAAAGGTCTGGAAACACTTTTGATTTCATATTTTCTCACAGTTTTTCTCGATTGCTTATACACTATAGCCAGGCTTTTGAACTAAAATTTCAAAACCACAACGCCATTTATCAAAAAGCACACCCATTTCTCCAAAACTATAAACACTATTCCCCTGTTTTGACACATGAGTCAGATTTGTTGAACTGTCACTGCAAAACTCTACACGCAAATCCCTTCATTTCTCATTGGCTACACAATGCGGTCATTTAGAAAGCACTAGCATTCAATATTGTTCACTCAAGTCAGCACAGCTTGAGCTCAATTAGCAAACAATTACCCAGGTGGAAACACTAAGAGTCAAAAATGATCACACACCAATCAGAACCATCGATAGGTAGATACAAGGGCCCGAGTCAGTTCATTCCAGTTTTGGAACAATAGACCCTATAACTCCATGCTCCTCCTTGGTTTCCCTGATGGTCTAAGCGAGACCAGAGGGAGCCAGCACCACCAGAGCAGCCTGGCTACGTTGTCTGGGATAACGTTAGCCTCCATCGCGCTGCTCTGGTTCGTCACTGGTCTACCAATAACCCAAGGGTTTCCAATATTTTTCTGCCTGCATACTCTCCCTTTCTGAACCCGATAGAGGAGTTTTTTTCAACATGGCGATGGAAAGTGTATGACTGAGAACCTCACATCCGTGCTCACCTCCTCCAGGCCGTGGAAGAAGCCTGCCTAGATATTTCAGCTGATGCGTGCCAGGGGTGGATCAGGCATGCAGGAGGATTTTACCCCCGTTGCCTGGCTAGGGCCAATATACCCTGTGATGTTGACGAGATTCTCTCAGGCCTGTCCCAGACCAAAGACGGGATGCTGGGGCAGAATAACTTTTTTGTTTGGTGCATGGTACTGTACAGTACATTAAGGAATATGTGCATTATACATTTGTCTTTTGTGTTCATGTGAAAACGTTTTTGAGGGGGAGAACCACAAGCGACATAACTTTTTGCACTTTTTGTTTTTGTTGTATTTTGAATTTCTCACCATTGTGTAAGACTATGTTATGTTGTGTGTGTTTTTGAGGGCTTGTGTGTCATGTCAGGGCAAAGTTTGTTTTTTCACCAAGATTTAAAGGTTTTGAGTGGAGAGCTTCGTTTTGACCTGAAAATAGGAAGTTTTGGGAATTGGGTGAGAAGTTATGGATTTGTGTTCAGAGTTTCGAGAAAAGGAGGCGTAATTTCAAGAAATGTGCTTAAGCAATTGAGAAACTGAAAAACAAAATGAACCTGTAACATAAACGCTAATTCCAAACATTCAAATTGAGTGTTTTGAATAACATGTTTATTACCTTGGCATAGTAAGAGTTAACGGACCCTCAAAGCTGAATTGTACAAATTAAACACACCTGTCTCGTGCCCACAGCAAACCCCCATGACTTAACAACACATTTACTTTCTATACCTGTCTTACTCTTTTGAAGTTCACGGTAGCTTTTGTGAAGGACATAATTCAATTCATCCTTTTTAGTCTTTTTGAGCCATATAGATGTGAGCATTTATATGCTGCACTAAACCCATCAGCTCATAAAACTATATAGTATGTATTTTCTTGGCTCAGGGCCAGCTGGGGTCTGCCTTTTTAAAGGCATGAATTAGATCCAGTTCAGAGGTACAATAGTCTTTTGTACTCCCTTCAGTCAGGAATTTATGATGGACTAGATGAGTAACACAAATATTTCATTGCGCTTCCATTTTTTATACCCGGTAACCCCCGCCTCAATATACATGCACAGTCTCGCACACTCTTTATCCATGCACACTACTATTTATGTACCCTCAATATACTGCAAGAGATGGCGTGTAAGATTATACGGATATTAAGTCTTCGGTCTGGGAAGGTGTCAAGCAGAAACTCTCCGGTGAAAACGCAGCATGGAGATGAATAGGGAAGGATATGGACAGTAAATCTTTTTTTTTTCATGTTCACTATTATATCAAGCTCCAGACAATGATAGAATGAAGAAAGGAAGAAAAGAAAAAAAAAACACAGAAAGAGTATCCACAGGAATGTGCTTTGAGATCATATTTGGTATGACCCTGAGGACAGTCTATTCCACTGAAAGTGCTGTTAGCTCTGCTACAAACTCACTGAAACATTTCAGGAAAAATATCACAGAAAATTTCTGTCGTGGTCCTAAATGCAAACACGGGCATTTTTCACTGACTTGACAGGCAGCAATTTAGTGAAATGGTTTCCCTTCCCTTGCTGGGCTTTGCACACACTCTGCGCAATTGGGGTTTGCAGGCTTAGTTTCTCTTTTTTGATCTGTCAAGATCAGCCAACGCCGCTCCACATCTGCTATTGGAGCATGCCGTTTGTTCTCCGCAGCTCTATGGATGGTTACGCTCACACCGGAGGGAACCAGCGGGCCAGCCTGGCCATCGGTACGCACCATCTCACCTAACGACCGAGAGTCACACGCTGGTTCCCCTGCCCAGATGGCATGCACCATATCAACAGGGGTGTTGCCATTCCAGCTGAACGACTAGGCCTTTTTTAGGCAACATCGAATGTGTGGCGGGTTTAACCTGGCGTCCTCAGGGAGTTTGTAAACCGCGGAAGGCTGTTGAATGTTGCAGTTCAGTTTTCTAGAATATTCTGCATCAGATTAGGAGGGATGCAGTTTTTTTCCTTTCAGATGAAATGAGAAACAATTAAAATGTTAAATTAAATATAGCAACCACTGTGTCGATTGATTATTGGAAAGGCAGAAATATATATTGTTTCCTTATGCCTAATGATTACAAATATGGACAGTGAATGATAATCATCTTAAGTAACATTTCTCCAGGATCTAAGCACTGTTCATGCATAAAAAGAAGGGCTTGTTTAATAGTCTGGTTGTTTCCTTAATTTTTCCACGGCCTTGTCTTTGTGATGTTGTTGTTTCTGTGATAGAGTCACGTGACAGACGAATAATAGTCTATCGTTTGGTAAAATCATCTTGATTTGAGAGACATCCATGGGCCACCCGGAAAAGCTCAGTGACAATAGCTCACCCCGATTTTTCACCGTCTGAAATATGCCAGACGAAAGCATTTGGGACATTGTGTAAGTGCCTCTTGGCCTATCCCTTAACTCCCCCTTAAATATTTGGACAGATTCTCCCTCATTCCAAACACACTCAGGAGAAGTAAATGGCAGGTGAGGGGGATGAATGTACCCAGATTGCCACAGCTGTGTCAAGGCACCCTGGATGTTTTCTTTAGAGCATTACTCACAGGAAGGCGTGTAGGTGGTCCATATGGGTTGAGGTTTTACTGTTTAGTCCCGCTAGCAGTGATCAGGGTGGTGATTGGATGTCCGTGGGACACCTGACCAGCACACTTGACATGAGTAGAATTGGTAAACTCTCTAGTTGTTTGTGTTGGTTACACAGGAATTAAATTAGCACAGCAGATTTGCTGAAGGAATACAAGTAAAAGAAAATGACGAGAAGCAGATTTCTACTGCTACGGTATTAAGAATAGTTTCAAAACTAAATCTGAACACAAACAATCCTGATAAAAGCATGCATTTTCATTATAAAAAAAACACACTTCAAACCACAGCAAATGAACAACGCATCTTTTTTAATGCACCAAACCCAGGTAAACGAGTAAGAAGGGGAATGTTCAAAACAGCCGGATCGTCGCGTCTGATCAGGTTGGGTGAGCACTGAAGTCATTGTTCGCATGCTGGTTGGAAGCCGTGTCACTACACAGCCGCGTTCCCGGCTGTGCTGATGTCGCTGGCTGAACATCGCCATTATTCCAGGCTCTGGGGACCCACAGCTTCCTGCCTGCGACACATTGCTGTTTTTCCCCACTCAGCTACCCCCGCAAAAACCTGAAGATTCATTGCATCGGTGCTGCTGGATGGGTTAGCAAAGAACAGGTCCCGTCCTTCCAAAACAGAAATTAAACGTAACCCTTGACACCCACACCCTGCCCTTTTTATGCCTCTCTCTTACTGAAGTCATGTACTTATGTCACGTTAGTCTTGTGTTGACATGTCAGATTAAGTACAGGGGTGGAGTGTTTACTGCACATGTCAAAGCCTTTCTACGAACCAGTTATGCTTCTGCATTCTGTGCAATTAGGATAGATAAGAATATGTTTGTTAATGCTATCATTTGGGATAATTGATAAAGAACTGGTGACTGGGATGTTGTGTAACTACAGCATGGTTAGCGACCGCCTTGCTTTGTTTTCCCACTAGTACTCGACCCTGTTTGTAATTATTGGGTTTGGTTTGAGGTGAAACCAAACCATAACGTCACCTTCGGAATGTGGACTTTGGAGGTTTTGCTGAGGATGACCACCAGATGAATTAGGACCATTAGCCGGGCTCCTTCCTGGAGGTCTTGGATCACGTCTGCAGGCCATAATGACATAATGGGGCATAGAATAGTGTACAGGGACCGAGTGTGTTTTCTTAGGAAAGGCTGCCTCCACTGGGAGTCTGCCCTTTTACTGGGACAGGGGTCGGCCACCCTGGTCCTCCGCAGCTGTGGTGTCTGCGGGTTTTCATTCCACCTGGCCTCTTAATTGTTCAATGGAAGCTCTTATTTGGATTTGAAATTATCTCTGCTAAACTGAGCAGTAGCAGGAAAACCTACGCCACCAGATTTGTCTCTTGAGGGCCGATCCCTGTACTCAGAGAACCACTGGGAATACATCCTGGGGTTTTCTTTGGAAAACTAGCACTTTTTATTGTAGGATCCATGCCCTGAGAGGCCCACAGGTCACCATTCCTGTCTGATTTCCCTATCCACATCAACTCTGCCTAGAGTCTATAAACACTACTCTGTTGTACATGGGTTAACAGCTGTGGATTAATCATTATCTTGCATCTTATTGCTCTGACTAAATAAGAATAAATTAGGCTTGAATGTATTCCATCACCGTACCCATGCGGTGTGAAGCAACAAACGTTTTTTATTTATTTATCTGGATCACAAGCTCAATGCAGTAACAGCGTCCAGAAATACCCCTGTGGAGAAGCCCCACCAGTTTTGTATTTGTCAAACGGGTGTAAAAAGAACCCTATTCAGCCAGTGCGCTAGTTTCGTGTTTCAAACGTGTCCAGATGTCATGAGAAAAACCAGGGGCTGACAAACCAGCAAATCACTTTTAATGTGCTGAGAGTGAAAGGTAAGTGAAGAGTTTGTTTAATGAGCTGACGGAGTTCAGTTAGCACTGCAGCAATGAGTTAAGGGGACATAAGTTACCATGATGGGACTTAGTGCAAAGCCAGCTCAGTCAGCCTGCTGCCACACATCCAGGTTCCCTGCTGAACAAAGTAAACCTGTTCACAAACCCTGGTGAAACCACAGAGGAGCTGGGAACACCTGCAGCAACAGAACCAATGGCATTTCTATTCAACGCCCTTAGTGAGTTTCTATGGGACCATCCCTCCCACTAAACATACATTAGCCATGAAATCTTTATCACCGGTGGTTTGTCAGAGCAAACCAGATAAAAACGCATCATACTGTAGCAGAAAAGGGGAGGAGTGAAGTGGACTGTTTTATACTGCCCCAGGCATTGGGGTCCTAAGCAGAGTCTCATAGGGCCAAACCGGGCAAGGCCACTCAGCGTCCCTATGGCTCTAATAAGAATCCAGCTGCATAAATAGCACACAGAGCGAGATTAAGATGCACATCTACCCAGATAAGGGTGATAGATCAACACATAAACAATGAAGTACTATCTGTATTCAAATCGGCTGAACCCAAGTGTGGGCGCCAAATGCCAGTGGTGACAGAGGAAGGCAGCCGATACACTCCTTCCTGCCGAGCCATTCGGGCCTCAGCCTGCGTAGACTCAATGTATTATGCAGGCACTGTACAATCAGCATTTTTGTTGCTAGGTGATTCACTAAACAGCTAGCCCTTGAAATGATTGAAAGAGAGCCATTTTCTATAGATAAATGGTCTGATAGCCACTATACACTAAGGTTACAGAATTACTATAGATTAAATGGTCAAAAGCTTTTTAGCAACTAAGTCAGAGAAATGTGTGCAATAATTAGTCATTTTGGATCACTTTTCTGTTTGAAAAGTCACTATAAATTATCCATAAATCCACTAGGAGACATTAGATTATGAGGACGTTAGCCTTCCTTGACTTTCCCGACATGTGAAGAAAATGTTTGTGTTTATGTTTGTAGGGCCGCTGTAATATTCGGTGTCAGGCCTGAGAAAGTTTTGAAAAATAACAAAAATGGTATGTATGCTGAGCCTGCAATTTTTTCTAACAAGAATACTTTTCACTGAAGCTTACATTAGTTAACCTGTAGATTTTGGCTCAATGGTGGAATCTCTTGGATGTGCCCCCTTGTCAAAATAGCTTGAGACAATCGCTGGGAGCAAATCAAAACCTTCACAACCCGCTATTTGCATTAAATAACATTGAATTTAATAGCGTTTTCTATTTTTTTATAAGTATCATATTTCTTTTACTCATGAAAAGAAAAGGCTATTAAATATTATTTAAACTACGATAAGTGGGTTGCCAAAGTTTTGATTTAGTTCCAGCCAATGTCAATAAATGTCAACCAAAATTTTAAATGTTTGTTTATTTCATCTTTACTATTGTGGCAACCCCCGGGGCTTATGGATGGCAACACATCCATCGGTATTACACCGCATACTCCCCACTCTCCGTGTCCTGATTCTGGTCACGCACCACAGTATACATCAAATACTTCGGCGGATCCTCCCTTTTTTCAATAGCGGTACTAATAATCCGATTAAACAGTGAGCGAATACAGGGAATACAACAACATCCTATCACGACCATCACCCACATCGTTCCTACCAGGGAAATCACCACTGAGACGATCATTTCTTTCCATGTGCCAAACCATTTAGCGATAGTGTCAAAAAGGGGATTTTATTTTCCCCGAGTGTTCTGCCGTTTCCAACGACAGCGTCTTCAATTTAGTCAGTGCTTTCGTCACAGATCCGTCTGTGGCTGTGTTGTTAGGGATATAAGTACAGCACTGATCTCCAAACATGCGACACACTCCCCCTTTCTCAGCCAGCAACATATCCAGGGCCATTCGATTCTGCACCGTCATCAAAGAAGTATGAGTCAATTGGTCTGATAGTCAGGCTATAGCATCTCTGCTAGCATTCGCCAAACGTTGCACATTGTAATGAATATAATTTATCCGATCTACGTTTTTGTTGGGTGTTATCGGGAAGAGAGCAGAAATCAATGGTAGGTTTTCGAACCCCGAAGCCACTTGGTCTGCTAATTTATACCGATCTGGAACTCCCCTGGGGATGCCTATCGCATCTATGTAGGTTTCTGAGGACAACATATCAAAAGCAGATAAATCCCTCGGGGGTCGGTGTTGTCTGATAGTTTTATTCATCAGATTTCCCATCAATGTTAATGGCGTAGCCAATCTTACCTATGCACATAATCCGGTCCAATTTGTAGGTAGTCTGGTTCTCAGAGTGTTCTGACCGCAATACCAAAACAGATCAGCTCTACTCCATCGCATCCTCGTAGCATTGTGCCACTGCGTAATATCCACTGTCTGTCCACACCAGGTGGGGTCTATTTTACCTATGTCCACCCCATTTTCATCTTTTCGACCAAAACACATGTAGTTCCCTTCCAGTGGTGTAAATGCTGGTGGTATGGTATTGTTCTTAACAGCAGGAAATATTTGAGAAAAACTGGTGCAGTCAGGTGGGTTGCTTGGCATGGTTAATGCCAGCATACAGTGATAGCCCACGGGATCTGATGTAGGATGAAGAGGAGCTGGTACCGTCATTAGCATTGGTCTTGCTGATGAGCAAGCCACACAATTCGTCATATTCATTAATCCTACTGTGGCTGCGATCCATTCTAACCATATGTTCTTGTCATAGTAACCTGTGGCTACTGCCAGATTCTCTGCCGGGATGAGTTGAATGCGCTCTTTCTGATGAGACTTTCCATCTTCCCATACTGTAACCACAGTCACGTTTGCCTGGGTTGCCTGCTTTACCATATTACTCTTAGGTTTGGGGTTGAGGAAATTAATTTTGATGAGGCCCATTCTATCTATGCCTACCATATCTACCCCTAGCACAAAATTCGTACTGTCCCTACCCTCATCGCAGGTGCTCCTGCCATAGGGACTATACCACAGCTTCCGCACCGTTAGCATAATCAAATTCTGTTCAGTTCAGTTCACGAAGTCTTACTGGCTATCTCTCCCTGACCCAGTATTTTATACAGACATTTTCAGTATGCAAAACGGGGTGTTGTCTTCCTCTTGA
>JAOYSI010007594.1:0-12040 GCA_025775065.1 Hiodon alosoides | reverse complement strand
CGCGCCGCGGGGCTCCTGCCCTCTTGCGCGTGGCTCTTGCCGTTGGGAGGGTGGCTCGTGCCGTCTGGCGGGTGGCTCGTGCCGTGTGGCGCGTGGCTCGTGCCGTGTGGCGCGTGGCTCGTGCCGTGGGCTGCGTGGCTCGTGCCGTGTGGCGGGTGGCTCGTGCCGTGTGGCGGGTGGCTCGTGCCGTGGGCTGCGTGGCTCGTGCCGTATGCCGGGTGGCTCGTGCCGTGGGCTGCGTGGCTCGTGCCGTGTGGCGGGTGGCTCGTGCCGTGTGGCGGGTGGCTCGTGTGCACAAATTGGTTGATCTTAACTGGGGTTTTGGTTTGAAGCCTTTTAAATAGCTTGGCCTTGCTACTCTTGTCAGTCATACAAATGCCATGTTCCGTAGCGTGTTTGCTTAAATGCCCTCATTTCTCCAATAAAATCGTGACCTTTTCCATCTTCTGTTTTACTCAACCACCGAAAGGTCGATCAGATTTTAAGCATTATGAAACAAATGTGAGAGATACCAGGCACAGAGATAGAGGGAAATCGCTTGCCTGTTTCCTTTGAGTTGCTTTATTACCGCCGCTTGCCTAGGATTGCTGGGCTTAATTGTTTATTTTCCTCAGCACCAAACCCTGTGCCTTTAGTGGCTTTAAAGTTTAGAATACCCAAAGTATTTCATTTAGTTTCTTTTGGATTTAAACATGTCGGCAACGTGATGCCGCTTACACGCGGTGTGAGGTTCAGCCAAATGGCAAATGTGCTTTACTAAAAAAAGTTCTCCACGAATAAGAGAATCTGCTAAGCAAAAATATGCAGACAAAGTCCTCAGGCCTTATGATGAATAAAGTTGTGTACTGATTTGTATGGTGGAGGCAGGACTGTCTCTCACTCTGATGTTTCAACCTTTTCACATTCACTAAAAAGTCAGCTTTTAAATAATGCAAGGGCTGTGGGCTTGGGGCACCACGTAGACAGTGGCTTCCTGTGGATGGGGGCGTTCTGGGACTGCCAATTAGCTCCCGACACTGACCGCTCCATGTGTGCGCGTTGCATTGAACACCAACGCTGCGTTGGGGTGTTACGAGTGCTATTTCAGTTCTCTCAGCTGGGTCTGTCCGCATCGATTTTCTGTCAGTTTTCTATTTGATTTAGTCAGCATCACAGAGGAGCGTGGGGTGTTTTGAGGGCAGGGTGGAGATTATCTTTGTCTGTAAAATACAGGAAAACAAGGAATCTGGATCTGCTTCATAATTTAGTAGTCTGTGTCTTGCATTTAAAATTTGAGTAATTTATCCAGAACAATGGACAGAATTGTGCACAGACGGCGAGCTACCGTGGCCCATTAAAAAGTATTCTCCCTGGTCGTCTCTCACACAGGGGGTCAATGCCTTTTTACTCTCCCTGGTCGTCTCTCGCACAGGGGGTCAATGCCTTTTTACTCTCCCTGGTCGTCTCTCGCACAGGGGGTCAATGCCTTTTTACTCTCCCTGGTCGTCTCTCGCACAGGGGGTTAATGCCTTTTTACTCTCCCTGGTAAATCCTCAGTGAATCGGGTTAATCCAGTTCCTACCTGGATTATGTTGAGTGTGAAGTGCAATTATAAAATTGACCCTTGAGCATTGAAACCTGATAGGAGGAATTGAAGCTTAAATGTTTTTATTTATTTAGTCATACTTTCTAGGTTTACAAGTATGTTCTGTTTCAATGAAATATGCAATATTTAAGTAATACATATATAGTGCTTTGTATTCATTTGTAATAAGCCTATTACTCTGACCTATTTTGCTGGAGAACATAAGCATCTTTGCAAGCATTTGGTAATGGTGATAATGTCGCAAAATGCGATTAAAAACATTTACTTTTTGGTTGTGATGTTGTGTGACGCTTTACTGCTGTTATAAAACACTACATTTAGGCTAATGAAAGCATTCATTTAGGTGACCTTTTATGAGGAAATTTATTTCCCAGCTTTACCTTCACATGCATCCAGAAAGGACGCATTCTTTTAATACTGACAATTTGCTCAAAATCTAAACTTATTAGATTATTACAAGGTGAAAAAATGATATATTTTATACATATTTTGGAGTGCTGTCTATATAAATTGTGTAGAGTGCATTCTGCCTTAGAAATGCAGACAAGGAACGGTCTCTCTTAATCTTAAATAATTCAACTAATTCGACAACTTGTAATAGGTCTTAGGAATAGCCCTCTGATATACCTCCAATTCTCCATGAAGTTCTTGTGTTTATCGCTATATTTGATCTTTTCCATGGCTTTCTGGGGTTAGGGGGGTGGGGGGGGGGTGTCCTGGTGTAAAAGTGTGCGATGAGGGAGTGCAGGTAAAGGTCGAACGCCTTTGTTTGCGGTTGTATTGGAGAACGGGCTTCATCTGAAACCCTCTGCTCTTTATTCCAGAGAGACAGCCAGCGCTTTTCAGTCGGGCTGGGCGTACGAGCTGCTGGTGAGAGGCAGTGTTCACCCTCCGCTGCCTGTTTATTTAGGAGCATAATGGCTTGCCTGTCAAGGCCATGTGTCTGACGCTTAAGTAGCTCGCGCTCATTGGCTGTGGTCGGCGGGAGGAATGTTGGCTTGATAAATGCCTGTCCTGATTTAGTTTCGAACCCCTGGGGGGGGTCTTGCACGCTGGCAGACGGCAATGTGGTCCGTCCGAGTGGGAGAACCAGGAAAGACCTCCAGGATAGCAGGGGAACGGTGTCCCTTCACTGTAAGCCAGTTTTACCCAAAAGAACATTGTTCAACCCATGATTATAGGTCAGATTGGTGTCTCAACGTGACGTGACGTGTGACAAAAGCATGCCACACAAAGGCCGGTTACTTGCGTTGGGCTACTTTATGGGTCGTGTTTGGGGTCTCGTGTGAGCGCATTTTGCGCTGCTTACTTGCGTTGGGCTGCTTTATGGGTCGTGTTTGGGATCTCGTGTGAGCGCATTTTGCGCCGCTTTGTTGCGTTGGGCTGCTTTATGGGTCGTGTTTGGGGTCTCATGTGAGCGCATTTTGCGCCGCTTTCTTGTGTTGGGCTGCTTTATGGGTCGTGTTTGGGATCTCCTGTGAGCGCATTTTGCGCCGCTTACTTGCGTTGGGCTGCTTTTTGGAACGTGTTTGGGATCCTGTGTGAGCGTTGGAAATGACTGAGCCCCCAGCGCTCCGTCGCACCGTGGGTAACTGGGCTGCTTTCTGCAGATATGTACATTTTGAATTATACATTTTCACTTTGCTCAAAACATCAGCTATGTCTTTGTGCTCCCCAATTAAGAACACTGATGGTGAAAGGGATTGTTAATTATGTATTTTGTGGCCAGTTCACCAATGATGTGGATTTTATGCTGACATTGTCAGCAATATGTAAGCAGCTGACAAAACAAACTTTAATGCTCCTGTGACTTTAATTCGATTCTCTGCGTTTGGCGTGTCGTTTGTGAATCTCTCGCGTTACGGCAGATACAATGCGGTTACTGCGCCTCGCGTTACGGGTGATACAATGCAGTTACTGCGCCTCGCGTTACGGGTGATACAATGCGGTTACTGCGCCTCGCATTACGGTTATTGCTGCTCAGCCATGCAAGGTTATGTCATTTAATTTTCACCAATTAGGACGGTCAGTATTAGAGGAGCAAGTGGCTATATTTTGGTTTTGGATAAATGTAATTTGTGAAGTTTGTAATGAAACTACATGCTCTGGTCAGGTTGTCCTTATTATATGTACTGTAACAAATACATTGGTCTGGGACGGGGATTTTCAGCACAACTAATATGTTTTCTCTGCGCTGTTTTCTCTCTGATTATGGAAACGTGTGTGCGTGTGTGTGTGTGTGTGTGTGTGTGTGTGTGTGTAGAAGGCTTAATATCTTCAGTCAGATCTTTTTTCAGTGCCTGTTCATATTTCTGTTTGTTTATGAACACTGGCAGTATATCATTTCACATAGGATTCTTCACACAGTGGCTTTTGAACAGTCGAAGATAATAACAGGAACCGTACCTCTGACTGCTCCTCATCAATCATTGGCAGAAACCTGCTCTTTATTTATTTGTAGAACATTTTGAATAGTCCATCTTAATAAGGCTCCTCATTTCCTAACCTCTAGTTCCCGTTGTGCCGATTGGCTGGCAGTGTACAGAAATAAATCCATATTTTTAATACTTTTCTCTGTTTTTCTTCTAGCTGTCTGGGGAACATACACAAACATGAGGTACAAGTATGGCTTTTATTGTTTGTTTTTTTGCCGTTGAATTAATCTGTTGAATAGCGAGAGAGTTTTCCTGATACTTCAACTGCTTGCTAATAATGAATATAATAATAATAAATGTGGTCGGATTACCTGTCAGTGGTGAGCGCCTTGTGTCAGTGGTGAGCGCCTCGTGTCAGTGGTGAGCGCCTTACATCAGCCACGTGCTCTGTGTTGTCAGTGCTGGCTCACACAGTTAGAGAGTAAAAGAGACTTTTCCCGTTAGCGTGCGTAGCTTACATCAGCCACGTGCTCTGTGTTGTCAGTGCTGGCCCACACAGACAGTAAAAGAGGCTTTTCCCGTTAGCGTGCGTAGTGGCCACTGCGGTTGGAGACCGCAGCTCTAGAGACTCAGCAAGACCTTTCTAGATCCAGTAATATTCGTTACAGGCCATTTCATGAACCACTGAATTAAATGAATTCACTGCCGGGACATAGCCTACTTTTTGGTAGCAGGGGTTCCGCTTCTATATTTAGCTTGACTAATGATCACTGCAAATGAGAAAATGGTAAGACAATCAGACTTTTGGTCCAGTCTGCATGTAACATTCTCTGGGGGTGGGGGAGGGGGGAGTTACATTTTTTACTAATCAAATTATAGCAGGTCTATAATGTGAGATCTTAAGTACCTGTCAGCACCATATGGGTTTCATGTTGATTCTGCATTGAAGTTCCGATAATTTTTAAACACCCACTAGACAGTGAAGTTACTCCCCATGAGTCCTGCCTTGTTCAGAGACACTTTTTTGATGTGGCCATCTGTCTTCTCCCAAATGAATCCCCCCCCCCCCCAGATCCATACAGGAATACGGCGAGATGAAATTCGAACAAAAGATAGATGAGGTAAGTGGTAATTTTCTTCCCTCTCTCCCCCGGCTGCTCTGGTCTCCATACTCTGTCTCCGTATATATGTGTAACGGCATATACGGATAAACGCAGGGTTCCGCCCGATTCCCCGGCTCGCTGCACATGGCCAGGTAGTCAGCAAACGGATGTTTATGTCTCGGCCTGGGACGGGGATCTTCAGCACAACCGACTGTAAACACGCTGGACGCTGAAGTGTCAAAGGCTAGCACCGGAGCAGCGGGGATTATCAGCTAATTAAGGAACTGAAACTGGTGTTTATCGTGTTTATTTGTCTCGTTAGAAACCGGCCCGTCTTTCATTTTCACAGCCAGGCAGTTCAAAGAGCTTTATTCTCAATTGAAGGTAAAAATGTCCTATCTCCTCCTCAGCCCGAGGAAGTTTGACATTTATGTGCAGGGAGTTGATATGTCATTAAAGCTTCAAGACAAACTGCAGGTGCAATTATCCACCCAAGGTGTCTTGCATTTATCTTAAATTTAACCGGTGGATGTGCTCTGTACGAGATATGTGATTGATACATTTGCCTTTACACCACATGCTTCTGTGGCTGAGAAGGGAAGCAATTACTGCTTTCTCTCCAAGGATGGAACAGAGGCTTAAACCTATACCATCTGCTTATTGACAATAATGAATCATTATAACTCTGCTTTAAGTAGCATTTTTGTAAACTGGACATGTTAAAACCAGGTAGGAAAAGTTTAACGGTTGGGATAGGTAGCTGAGGGCATGTCCTGCCTGTAGAGAATGGGGCGAGCATCGCTGGTCTTTCTGTTCTCTCATGCGTTCACTGCCGATTTTTCCCCACTGCCGATTTTCTCCCTCGGCGCCCCTCAAACTGACTATAAAAGGGCTTTGTGCAGGTTTTCATGCTTCTTCACCGCTCCCTGACTTGGGGTCACGCTTTACAAAAGCAATTTAAGGATAACTATCTCTGATGATTCAACTTTTCATTTAAAATGAACTCGTCTCTTTTCCTCGACCCGGAAGAAGCGATGCGTGGGTGATAGTTGACTTTGCCTAATTGCTTTCCTACTTTGCAGGCAGTTGCCCCTCTCAGGGAGAAGATTAGAGATCTGGAGCTCAGGTACGTACCTCCTCAGCACTGTCCTCCTTTCCGTTTCAGGGCTTCCGAGCCCATCGGTTCCCAGTTCATCCAGTTCACATCCAGGCAGCTGGTTATAGAGTTCACGTGAACATGGTGTAACGATTCCTTGTTGCACAGAGGGCTAAGGAGCCCTTTTAGCAACTGTAAACAGTCCTGGGGTGGATTGAGAGCCGGTGGTTTGGGCAATTACTTACCCTTGATCTCACTTGGCGCGGAAAGTCCCACACAAACTGTGGGGCTTTCTGTGTTCTGAAAGAGGGGCAGTTAAGCCTGTTTCTAGGCCCCCTCTGGCCCAGGAAAATAAGTGCAAATGCAATTGGCCCAGGCACGCACTGTGACAGTGGAAACATGGCTATTGCTTCTTATTCTCTCCCCAGGTTAGTGATATACAAGTGTGGGGGTTATATCCCTTTTGTAACTAATAATTATACTCAGAATACATCTATCTTTAAGGTGGGTTGGGGCTTCTGTTGTCCTGTCCTCTAAAATGACTTGTTAACCTCAGCACTATTTCAAAGATGTGACTCTGATGTGCCACATCTGTTTATATCATCCGGACAAGCCTTTTAATTATATATGAATTCAGGGGATTAGAATTGAATGCAGTTTTAAAGTGAGGCATTAAGGGGAAGGTTCCCTTGGGCATGTGTAGGTACTTTTATGGACTTTTCCCCTTGCTTCTGAACACCATTTGAGTGTCATGGGGTTCTGATATTGGAAGATGATTTTGATCTAGTGGGATTCCTGACTGAAGCACACCACTGTAGATGAACTGGTTAAGTTTGAACTAGTTAAAAATCCCTGGGTGTGTTTAGGTGTAAGAAAGAGGGTTTCCAGGGAAACAATTCTCAGGTTCTAAACATTGTAATGGTTATTTAACCCCTGAGTAAAACACTGTGATGACAGATTTTTCCCAATACAATTACAGAAATTGATGTGTTGTTCGATAGCTCAATCGAACAACGATTGGTGTCAGTAGTGGGATTGCTTTAAAGACTGCTTTAAAGCCCAGGACCTGAATGGATTTCACTCCAATTATTCAGTAATAAAAGCTCGTTTTGATAAAGCTCCTATTGATAATTTTACATATCACATTGGTAAAGATCTGGGAGATGTACTGTAACAAAGTTTAATCAAATATAATTTGCTCTTTCCACGTCTTTGTTCATGTTTGGCAGAAAGCTTAAAGATGCAAGTTTTAGAGTTGATTTTACTGTTTCTATTTCTTTATAGATGGAATATAAGAAAGCGGTTGTCAGCTTCCCGCAGTGTTTGATTGGCAGGACTAAGACTTGCTGGAGACGAAGCGAGGAAATGGGGCATTGGTGTCACCAAAAAAAATCTAAAAACGGCAACACTGCTGTGGTGATGGCTAAACGAGAACTAACTTAATATAGCCACGGTGCATAAACGGCTTAAACTGTAACCGTTATCCATGTTATCGGTTTTGGTTCTTCTTTTTCTCCAGGTTCACCCCATGTTCGATTTTAATGTTTCCATCGCTACGTTTGCAGGAACTCGGCAGCCTTTTGCGGCATGTGGTTTTATGGGACTTTTGGAATTCTGGGATGGCAAACCACAAATCTGCACTTTTACGCCCTCCGCTTTGAGGCTTTAATTCGCAGTGTCAGTCCCCCAAGGTTATAGTCCCAGTAGAATCTGGGCGGCTCTTAATCATGGCAGCTGCCTGTGCAAACGGATGCTGGGATAACGTGTTGGTTGAGTAATTATGGAGCGGTTTGTGATTGGGGTGGCTTGGAGCAGGCTTGGAGCAGGCTTATTCCAGTACCAAGTACCCAATGAGCCTTTAAGGCAATGATGTGATTCTAATGACAGGCACAAATTCACTAAGAGAAACCATAATAGACCGTTCAATCAGGCAGTGAACCTCGATAACTTTTAACTACTAAATTGAAAATAGCCCGTAGAAAAGTTAATTGGCATTAATTACAAAAAAAGAAACTAAAACTGAAATGAACTAAGATGCTGAAGACATTTTATTGAGCAAGGTTGTATGTTTAGCTAAACAGGCACATTTGGATTTGAATGTGCTCGAACAGATCCGTACTAGCCAGCACTTCCACATTTTATAAATAGATTAACTAAATAAACCTGTAAAGTTACCTGAAATTTCAACTGGACTTTAATTGTTGTCGATTCCGTGTTATACCGATGGCTCTGAATCTGATACTTCGCTGACAGCACCACGATATGTGGCAAGGCTTGTTGGGTAAAGTGTCACCACACAATCAGATTATCTAACTCGGAAACATGAAATTCAAAACAGATAAAATGTCACTAGGGTCCCTGTGAAAAGGTTAGATTGCAGATATATTTTCTCGTTTACCAGTTTTTATAAAACGGTCATTTTTGATGTTAATACATTGGGCTATTATTTAGCCTAGCCGTACCTCGGCCACACCAGACCAGAGATAGCTGACCGTCTGAAAACCTGGCCCACGGTACGATGTGTCAATACGATAACCAACCGATGGTTCTGTGCCTAAAGTATGAAATCTGTATACATGTGCAGTGCACATAAAACATTAAAACGTTAAAAGTTTGAATATTCGTCTACATAAATGTAAATAATTTTAGTCTCGGCTTTTAGGCTCAATCTTGAAAAATCTTGATGCTGTTCACGTCAGTGCGTCAGTCCCAACACTGAAGGCCAGAAATAAATAGTTGCTTTTCTGTGTGTAGTTCTGCTATCCGTACTACTGCCCCAGTCCGAATCCACTGCAGACACCCGGGCTCTCTTCTCCGTGATCAGTGGCACAGAAATGGGCATCTCTTTGAAGGACCCTGGTGTGTCTTGCCAGAGCTGCGCGAGGTTTTCTTTTGAAGCGGTTGTGGAGGATCGGGGACATGGGCTTTGGAGCAGGGTTTCAGGCCATCGGTCTTCTATGTTTGATTCGGTTGTTTTTTTTTAAAATCCCCGTACCTCCCGAAGCTCTAGCGTGAGAAGTTTGAAGTTTTTACGGGGCGTAGCGTGGGCTGGTGTAGTTACCAGCGTACTCTGGGGTGAATGTGAAAAAGCGAGGCAGCCGAAATGTGGGTCTCTGTGGCAGAGTGTGCGTTTCCATTTCTCATCTTCCTGGCTTAAACGTATGTTCCCAATGTGTTCCAGTTTCTCTCAGAAGTACCCCCCTGTGAAGTTCCTGTCTGAGAAGGACAGGAAAAGGATTCTGGTATGTGTTTGCCCTTCTCTGATATATTTTTTATTTCACTCTGCTATTCATTTTTCATCCCTCCTAGCTGCAGCAAACAGTCCTCTGATTACATTTTCCCTGTGCTTGACACTTAATCAAACACCTCAGGTACTTAAATAAATAACATCACTATCTGTGTTCTGGAAATTACGAGGTGCGTTTTCTATCACGAGGCGTTCCATATGCCTGTACATGGTACTGATATTTCCATGTTGCCACTGGAGATTTGTTAGTGTGAAAATGCCTGAAGTGAGTGGTTACTGGAGCCAGAAGCGTTTCGCAGAGGGCTCGGTGTAAATGTATTGGGCGAGACGAAGGTGATTGCTTTTTCAGTTTGCCTTGAGAAAACGGGCATCGATCCTGGGCTGGTCGAGTTGGCTGGCCGTGCGTCTCGCTGGGTGGTACAGCGACTTGGATTCTGGGATATCGACTGCAGTAAAACCTTGCAGCCGTTGTGCATGATCTTACGCTTGTCAGCTCAACTTAATGAGGACCTTCGCTAAGCACAAATATCTGGCTACGTCAAATGTGCTGATAATAAAGAGATGTCACTCAATCGGTTTAAGTTATTATTCGTTGCATTTTTTAGTAAGTAAGGTAATGATCTCGATAATTTAATTAATATCCCCACACTTATTACAAGTCTTTTCGACAATTGAATGTTCAACCTCAGTAGCTGTTTGCATAGTCGTCTGTTTTGATATATTTATTTTATTTATAGTTGTGGATCTCTCAATGTATGTCTTGAACCCAGATCACCGGAGGGGCTGGCTTTGTTGGTTCCCACCTGGCTGACAAGTTGATGATGGACGGGCACGAGGTGACAGTGGTGGACAACTTCTTCACCGGCCGGAAGAGGAACGTGGAGCACTGGATCGGCCATGAGAACTTTGAGCTGATAAACCACGACGTGGTGGAGCCGCTTTACATCGAGGGTAAGCGCCGTTTCCCCGGCTTGGACAGGAAGTGTTGGGTACAAAAACGTCTCACGTGAAAGGATCTGGCAGGGGACGCAGCTGTGAATATAAGTGTGAAACTTGCAATACAGTTTGTCATGTGTACTAATGTCAATAATACTTATATTACCTTATATTCTTTATTAATTACAGAGTGTCGGAGACATTAATGCTGGCGTTTGTGTAAAATGGTTTTGTCGTTAAGCTGATGGAGGGAGACAGGCAGCCGGTTATGGGGCCTAGTCCATTAGGTGTGTTATGTGTTGTGTGGTAAGCGTTACAGCTGTGATAACGCTGCTGTTTGAGAGGAGGTGGGCCCCGTGGGGCGGCCTCCCTATTCCTCGCCATATCCCTGCTGGATTACTGAACCGGCTGAAGGTGTGGAGAAGGATATCGTCTCCCTAGTCGCCGTTGATTTTAATAAAAGGAGATTGTCACACTCCCTGCCGTCAGAGTGCGAGGAATGTTGGAGTGAGTCACGGTGTAGCGTGGGCGTGGCCTCCAGGGTGATCAAATCACACGGCAGGTCAGAGTCAGCCAGTCTCTTCATTATTGAGGGACCTTCTCCTAATGAAAATCTCAGCATCTCAGATATGAAGGGCTCAAAGGGATTCAAAGAAATGTGGACGTTGGAACTTGTTGACCTTACATGAGCATTTTCACTTCCGGTGTTTCACTAATTAACTGCCCGGTCACTGCCCGGTCACTGCCCGTCCCCCGCAGAAGGCTTGTCCTGACTGTACGGATTCTTACAGGCTGAGACTTTTCTGAGTTCAAAATTCAACAAGCCGTGCTCTGTTCATTGCCGATTTTGCGGTTTATGTATTCAGATACAATGCGAGATTACTTCATTTTGACACACTGTATTCAAAAACCTTGGATATCCACTCACTTTTCTTTTCTTAATACATGAGTTAAATAGGATAATGATTTAAGGACTAAGTGTCCTTTATTTTTCAAGAAGAATCCTATTTCTACTACTCAATATAGATTACAATACAATATAAACTATAACATTACAGAATCGATTCCAATTCTTAATTAGTTTAGTTTCTCATTAATAGCCCTGCTGTGCGCTACAATTAATTTTTCTGTCCACCTGGTGATGATATGTAACGTTAGTAGGACTGCCAGTTCTGAAGTGATATTCCAACAGAGAAACTTTTATCTTGCCTCTTCAGAAATACTCATCATCTTCAGAAATATTTCTTTGATTAGTATAAAAGGCAAGAATCCTGCAGTGTCTATCCCATCGCATTGCTTTGGTTTCTGTGTTCTTCTCCTCTGTCTTTCATTTATCCTGACTTCTGATGCACGGCCTGCTTTTACAACGCTGGTTGTTTCATACGTTTACTGGTTTACTTTCATTTATCCTGACTTCTGATGCACGGCCTGCTTTTACAACGCTGGTTGTTTCATACGAAAGCAAGCAGTTGCATAAAAAGAACTGGAGGTGTACAATGTATTGTTGCACTGAATACCGTGTGATTGTGCTGACGTGAATGATTTGTAAAACTTCTGAATTTTACGCCTGTATAACAAGCCTGGTGAAGGAGAGTAAAGTTTGACTTAGCTGTTATGTCGACCACACACCCACACACCCACACACCTGTATAACAAGCCTGGTGAAGGAGAGTAAAGTTTGACTTAGCTGTTATGTCG
>JAOYSI010007593.1:0-12042 GCA_025775065.1 Hiodon alosoides | reverse complement strand
CCCCCCCCCCCCCCCCCCCCCCCCCCCCCCCCCCCCCCCCCCCCCCCCCCCCCCCCCCCCCGCCCCCCCCCCCCCCATCCAGGGTTTGACACGCCGGAATCACAAACCACAAGGTGAAGCAAAGCACGATCTGAAATAAATGTTTATCACTATCTGGTGCATTTTACTGCTTGACACACAGCCACCCCCTTCTGTTCTCAAACTTCAAGAAATGGGGAGTTTATCCAAAGCCTTTTCAGTTTTGGGTGCGAGGGGGCGGTTAAAATAAGAGTTCCAACTATTTGTGGATATTGACTCAAATTTAAGAGACAGCTGATCTCATTAAAAGATCGTAGCTTGAGAGGGTCACAGCAAAAATGACAATGTTTGGGACAACGGGTCCTTGTCAGGCGCAAAGGGCACAAAGAAGGTTCTGGCCCCCACCCGCTTAGTATCATGACAACAGTCCCTCCTCCCCCTAAACTGTCCTCATAATGCAAAGCCACCACCATTCACCTCCTTCTTCCTACCGTCCTGGCAATGCAAAGCCACCTTATTCACCTCCTTCTTCCTACTGTCCTGGCAATGCAAAGCCACCTTATTCACCACCTCCTCCCTACTGTCCTGGCACTGCAAAGCCACCTAATTCACCTCCTTCTTCCTACTGTCCTGACAATGCAAAGCCACCCCCATTCACCTCCTTCTTCCTACTGTCGTGGCAATGCAAAGCCACCTAATTCACCTCCTTCTTCCTACTGTCCTGAAAATCCAAAGCCACCACCATTCATCCTCCGTCCTGCCATCAGCTGACATCTGCTCCAACGGAAAGACATTTAGACACGCCATAGATTTACTACTTTGGGTTCTGACAACAACCTCCCTCCCCTCCCCCTGACTGGATTACTAGCAGAAGGAGAGCTCCTTAAATATTATAGGAGATCCAGAGAGAGAGGCCTGAACCCAGGAATGGTTTTTGGACAGCACTAGGGGTGATTGCGATCGGGTGACGCTGGTGTTGTCATGTCGACAATCCCTTGAGACGGACGTCCACATCTTAACAGCACCTAAGGGGCTTCTGCACCCTTTCACTTTGAAATTTTTATTCATCGACTAATTCTTGTAAAGTTCTCGATCCATTTTTTGTCATTGGGCGCGGGCCTCAGGTATTGAGCGGCCTCAGTGCATCTTGGTACTCCAGTTGTAGGAGGAGTCCCAATGTCCTTGTAGAAATTGTCGTCATCTCAGATCTTGAAAAGCGGTCGGTCCCAGCGATGCCTCCACATGTTGTGGGCGTGTCTTCTACCAGCTCAGCAGGGAGCTCCGCCCAAGGGTCATGAAGTACACCTGGCTGGAGCCTCCAGAACGGACCGAGGCGAAGAAAACCTGGTGACACACACA
Source organism: Hiodon alosoides (assembly GCA_025775065.1). Lineage (NCBI taxonomy): Eukaryota > Metazoa > Chordata > Actinopteri > Hiodontiformes > Hiodontidae > Hiodon > Hiodon alosoides. The sequence goes on along the minus strand of JAOYSI010007593.1, from coordinate 10,665 downwards.
CACACACACACAGACAGCACGGTGGTAAAGCGTCTTTTCACTAATGTAACTAATGCAGTAATAATCGAGTCAAAGCTGTCAGAAGCAACGTTCCATGCAGCATGGGATTTTAGAACTTTCAGCCGCTCACATTCTCAGACAACCCACCCAGAGTTCCATGCACTGACAAGAGAGTGCCAACTCTACCAAATTAAATCGCTTCGAGCTTACCATAGCAACAACTAATCAACCATGTGTTAATCCTGCACAGACGAAAAGCATTCTCTTTTGAAAGCAATTTTTCTCTTGAACAACAGCCCTTCTTAAACTGAGTGACAGAACCCAGCTGCCCGGTGGGCACGTCTTACCTTGTCATTTCTTTCACACAGGAACTTTAGCCTCTGCGCTCTCTTGTGCATGAAAACCCCGTCCAGGTGGCCAGTCTCCACAGAGCGGATCTCAATGGCCTTCTCTCCCCAGCCCATGATCTGGTTGGATCTGATGTAGGCTGCAGGGGCAGACGGTTGGAAATTAACCTGTGTCTGTACACATCAACTTAACCCATGCACACGTATGACCTGCGATGCGGAAACTGAATGGAATGGGCTGAGCGATGGGGGAACGGGTTCTGGACGTACCCACTGAGGTGGGCATCTCGCCCCACTGTAACACCACGTCTTTGGTGATCCGCCCGTATGTGTTGACGTAGACACCCTCATCCTCGTAGCACACCAGCAGCTCGATGCCGTCCGTGTTGGGAAGGATGATGATAGCGTGAGACTGAATACTCGTCTGGATCTGTGAGCAGGACAGCGAGAGATAAACACAGCAAGAACAACAAGAAAGTCAGAAATATGATAAAAAGGCAGGTAGACAGAAAGAGGAAAAGGACAAGTTGACTTCTGCCAACAACAAACCATCACTTAATCCTCAAATCGCATTATTGACCTTAATTTATTAAATTGTATCAAGGTATTATAGCTACTCTTTAAAAACCATTGTGGAAATATCAGTTACTGCTGTTCAACCTGGGACCCTCAACTTCCTGCAAGCCCCTAACCATTAACCCCAGAGCGCAACCCTTCCCTCTAGGCTAAAGACGGGACAGGCCAAATACCCCTCCCTCCAGGCCTTGCACAGACCAGGAGAGCAGGTAGACAGGCAGGCAGTCAGTCCTTACGTGCGTGGGCAGGTAGATGTCATAGACGGCCCCCGAGTCCACATCCACAGCATGGAAGCCCGAGTAGGAGCCATAGATGACCTTTAACCTCTGACCCTCCTCCACCGTAAGGTCAACCAGCAGGGGCTTGTGCACCAGCTCTCCAAATGACTGCAGAGAGGTCAAAGTTACTTCAGTTACTCATGAACAGATGAAGACTGAAGGTTTGACTATAGATTGAATGAAACTGTCGATATATCTGATGCTAGTTCATTCTGTAACCGACGCTTGGAAAAATCACACCTCTCTCTCACCTTAAAGGCCATAAACTTGTGGTATGGCTTTGGTGCCCATGCATAGACTTCCACAGAGTTTTTCAAAGCGAGAACCAGGAACTTGATCCGTTCATATTTGACTGAAAATAGAAATGGGACAGAGACAGAGAACACACTTGTGAAGGCAGACATGACAGTTGTACTGAGAAATGAAATAATCCTGCACATTGTCAAGGTATCTTAAAACATATAGTGTAAAGGAAAACTACCGAACCGTAAGCTGAGTTCTGTCAAACAGTCACCCTGGAGATTGAGAACGGATGCTGTTGAAGGAAAAGGTACCTCTAATGTAAGTATACTGGGTTGTGGAACAGAACGTACCGACTTTGTAATGCACGCAGCCCTCCAGATCCCCAACGGTAGTCCAGCCCTGCTTCTTCTCCACCTCGGGGTCGTTGTGGAGGATCTTGTTCCTCAGCCAGGACAGGTAGTACACACGCAGCTTGTTCTTCTTGCCTGGCCGGAGACGCACAGGGAGCGGGAGGCCCGTGTGAGTCCAAAAAGAAGCCCCGGCCTCCGACTCCCACATCAGTGTTGACAGCCTGCCCATCTGCCCCCCGACATCACTGCTGTCAGCCCGCCCATCATCATGTCAGCCAGCCCCCGACATCAAACTTTGTACAGATATAACAATAAATCTGGGTGTATTAACCATAAAAGTTCTTGTTCTTGGAGCAGTAGGTGGTTTGTGTAAAAGGTATTCTTTATTTGCTTTTTTTTAAAATTATATTTCTTTATTTCTTTATTTGCTTTTGTATCATTCATCACAGAAAGTAAGATTATACCCCCAATAAAGTAATAGTACTAAAAATAATTTAGTCATTTGAATAGTATCAAATCTGAGTTCCAGAATACCAAAAAATAATATATATATATATATTTGATATATTTATTTTGAATTGATGGCAACGTTGCAGAGATATCTAAACATAGTCCTAAAGTTCAGGTTAAGTAGTGACTGAAGTAACAGGATAGAGATTTCTAACAAAAAGAGTGTGAGGAAACGAGAGGTAATGAGTGCGTGCGTGCGTGCGTGCGTGCGTGCGTGCGTGCGTGCGTGCGTGCGTGCGTGCGTGCGTTCGTGCGTGCGTTCGTTTTCGCTTGAGAATTGCCTCCAGAACAAACACACTTTGCTCAATTTCCTCTCTGGCCAGCACAGTTGTTTCTTCATATAGGCACATTTCCTGGAAACGCTTCTGTGTACGCTTCTAGCAATATTTAACCACAGTAAGCATAAGCAAAAACGGAAAAAAAGAAAGTTATTTCTATATAGAGGTTACGTGCAAATGTTTATCAAAAAAGACAACCGTATGCCGAAATCATGCTGAAATTCGGTAAAGAAAAAAACTATACAGAATGTACTACATGTACCCTTTTTCTACAGAGAGCACAAGAGGTCATTTTGTGGTCATCCTCTGACAGAGGGAAGAACCAGGGTCACATTTGCCTGAACATAGCCAACAGCAAAACCTTGCATGGGGCCTCTCTATGTCATACAAAAGGCTGTGTACAAGTTACCTTAAGTGGGAGGTTACGCAAGCAGCTGAACAACGGGCCATTAACTATTGCAAACAAACACACGCTGTCTCTGCTTGTTTCCTTGGAAAGGAAAATGGGAAAATCTAGTCTAGTACCAAGCCTCTTCCTGAGGTCAGGCATTACAATGGTATGACAAGTATGTTTTAGCTATTTCAGTAGCTTTAAGGAATTCAAAAGAGTGCCCACACTGTTAGTATTTGTTTAAGGCAATAATGACTCAAATGTTACATAAAAAGGTTACAGGTTCATAGCCTTAATTCTATATAGCAAGCAAGCAAGCCATTTATTTTCCTCCTAATGCTCTCTGTACACTATGACAACGAAACTGACAACGAAACTAACAAATTATGCTAAAACTAACTAAATATCTTCTTGGTTTTTTTGTTTGTTTTTGAGACGGCGAAGTTGCGTAGTTAAAAGTATTTTTTATTTTTTTTAGTATGTTCACCACTTTGCCTACATCTTGTCGTGGAGAAACCATATTCGGGTGAGATCGATCTCTCAGTGAGAAGACAGCAAACCAGAACTCTAAATACAATATCAGATACTAAATATATATAAAAGCCAGCCAAGAATGAGGGCAACTTCTTAGCCTTGACAATAAATACTTATGTTTCAGGCACAGAATGTTCTAGGCTGAGCTGATAACGGTTTTACCCTCACCAAGACTAAGTCGGTGGACTAACTGTATCTATAGTCTTAAGGTCATCGATAGATGATACGCGTGTTCGCGAGGTCTTTGCACGAGGTCGATGCTAATGTTTCTGGGACCGCAGACGTCTTAGTTCATGCACGCGCGTATTTGGATGTTGTTTTGCTGTCAGGAAAACACTAAACAAAAAATAATAAAAATACGCACACAGAGGAAATCAGTGGGTAGATTTAACATTGGCGATTCCATTAATAGTAGGCTTGGTAAATGTCAAGATAGCGAGCTTTCCTGCTATATGTCCGTTACGATTTTGAGACGTTCCTTCACAGTAAATCAGGTTTGCTAGCAAAGGCAGGTTAGCTAAAGATTGCCAACACACCTCTAATAACCCACAACAAATTTTTCAAGTGGCGTATTTTAACCGTGTATTACTCTCATTTAGCCCTCCGTTTCTATAGCGAAGTAGCGTGTTCTGACACGGCTCGAGAGACATACGTTTGAGCGATTCAGAGAAACTGGCTCCAGTGAGTGAGTTTTGCACTACCGCCTGTTACAAATCATATCATCTACCTAGCCAATAAAGCCTATGGGCTTGGCTTGGTGACGATGGAAATGGGGGTACGAGGGAGAACTTGTCTAAGCCCAGATCCCAGCGACTACGAGAGAGGAGGAGTGGGGTGTCACCTGATATGGTCACCAGGACGTTGAGGCCCTCCAGGACGTCCATCTGCTGGAAACGGCGACGGCTGATGAGAGGGTAGACCTTGCCCTGCCCACTCCTGTCCAGCAGCATCAGACCGCTCTCCGTCCCCACCAGTAGGTTCACGCCTGGAGAGGACGCAAACGCGAATCCATCAAATGTGAAACCACACACATGTATCTCAGGTGTTGGCTGGAGAGGAGGCCACGGAAGAGGACGCCAATGCAATTACAACACTGCCAGCTACAAGGGATATGGGGAATTATTAATAATTTAAAAAAACACACTAATACACAATGTGTACCCTAACCCAGGGGTTTTCAAACTGTGGGTCGCTTGGCCCCCGAGATTAGATTGTTAGATTGTTCTGTTCAAAGAAGCAGGCACAACCCTTCTCTCTAATCATATTCTCACAGATGCATATGACAAGGAAAATAAAAACTGCTTTCTAATAAAACAGGAAGTGTTTTTTCCCCCCATATTTCCACTTAAAAATACCATTTAAAAATATTTTGGGAAGTCTTAAGATTGATTATACTTGTCTAGGTGGGTCCGGGAATGAAAAAGTTTGGGAATCCTTGCCCTAACCCCTAACTAAATGGTTATTTATTACCCATGGTAAAACGTTTTAGTCAAGTTTAATAATGTGCTCAAGCTGCCCCCTAGTGGCAGCTCTTGAAGGGGGACTAAAAGCCTGAAAGGTGTAGCACACTGCTACACTCCAGAAACCCACCCCACAGAGCTGCGCAGAGGATCTCAGAGTTGAACCGCTTCTTGTACTTCCGAATCTCTGGGGTGTCGCTCTGTGGCCGGGTGTTGACAGGGTTCACGTTGACCACCGAGCCTTTCCTAGAAGGGTCCTGCCTGAGGGCGTCCTGCAGCCGGGCCTCGTTACCGAAAGCCACTGGGGGGGGTGGGTCAAGAGAGGTTAGGGGCACGCGATAGGTTCACCCGGATCAACTACAGCAAGGTTAGCAAGGCTGATTCCAGATTGGGGAGTTTCAGAATGCTGCCCCGCTGGTATCGGTAAGACCAATCGGGAAGGAGACTCACCGACAGAGCTGAGGGCGGAGCCACTGGAGGGGGAGATCTGCAGCAGCCGCGGGTCGATGAAAGGGGTGAAGGACGAGGAGGACTTGTGTTTCTGCAGCGTGTTGCTCGCAGACTGGGTCTGAGGCGCAGAGACACGAGCGTGAGGTCAGAAGGGGGGGTAGAGAAACGCGCCTCTTCGCCAATCACGGATCACGCGTAACCGGTTCTCACCGGGGGCCCCATTGACCGGACCAGAGCACGCGCGTTTAAAACTGGAATACACAGCATAAGCGTTGTCTTATTGGACTTTTTTCTTCGGGGGGGGGTCACAGTAAAAGTGTGAGCGTTTTAACAAAGCGCAGCGAACACCCAGACCTTTTGAAGTCTCCTGATCGACTCGAACTTGGTGTTCAAAGAACCCACCCGGAGCCAATGGGAATGTGAAACACGACCGTGAGGTCACTCAAGCACTGACATCTCATTTTAAAAGGCCTAAATCTTCAACAAAAATTTATTTGGGAAAACTTTAAAGCTGAAGGCTTTTAGTGGAGCTCTAATCGGAAAATTCATCACTACGGAGCCCCAACTCTAAACAGAGAATTGCCACATTTTCCACATAACATCATCAGTAAATACAGCCAGAATAGCAAAGGGTACATTGTAAATTTGGCTGGCATGCAGTTAGATCAAATAGCATTACCAAATAAAAAAAACAACGGAGTCAGAGACTGATTCAAATGTGGCATAAGAAAAAAAACAAGGATTAAAAAGAAAGACGGGTGGTTTAGTAAAAACATTGATGGTGTAAATAAGACACGGGTGGTTTAGTAAAAACGTTGATGGTGTAAATAAAGAGACAGGTGGTTTAGTAAAAAATGGTGATGGTGTAAATAAAAAGGAAGATGGATGGTTTAGTAACGGTGAAGGTGTAAATAAAAAGTGAATGAGGCAGAGTGACTTTCAGAAGTTGTTTTTTTTGGCCTGCCATGTGCTCAAAAAGTCAAGAAATGACTTGCATTTAAGTAAATGCAGTTTAGCACTGGAAGCGACTATGGTCCTTGTGAAAAACTAAACCTCCAGGTTTTCATGTACACAGCTGCCATCTGCTTTCACAAAAGCTGGCCATGCTCTCCACTACCGGGTCAGATTACGGAGACTCAGAGGGGGGAGAAATAACATTCCCATTAGACGATGGCGTTTCCAGGTACATGCTGAACTTCTGACCAGCTGGGGGTTTTTTCCCCCCAGCATGTGTCCATCTGTCTACATATTTCTACTGGCTTGTTTGTTCTGAGCATGCCTGCTCAAGCTGCCTCCCGAAACCCCGCTCACAACCGAACGTTAAGAACAACGGTCACAGTTTTTTGGGGAGGGTGCGGAATCGCCTGATATGCTGGTGAAAAACAGCAACATCTGCTCAGGACAGAAGCATGGCATTTTTCTGGGTAGCATTAGCATCTGCGTTACTCCCTTTTTCAAGGGTGGAGAAGTAGCCAAGTTTCAGGGGAAAAAATGCATCTGTATACAAGCCTTTGGGGGGGGCGTTGTTGAGATGATGAGCTCTTAGAAAAACATATGCTTACAATCTGGAAAGGGGGTGGGACTAAAACCCCTTCACCTCCAGCTGTGGCACTCAGCGACTTAGCTGACCCCTCATTGGCTACACCTCACATAGCCCCTCCTCCCGCCAAACGGCCCGTGTCTCCCAACCCAAGTGTAAGTGTTTGACGAGGCGCATGGTTTGTTATTTATAGGGGCGGTGAGCAGAAAGTGGGCGGCGGCAGCAGCAGCCAGACAGAGACAGCCAGTCAGTCAGTCAGCCATCCAGCCAGCAGGGGGCAGCAGGAGATGTGGGACATACCTCGTTGGCAATGAGCTTGTCCATGGGGGTCTGAGGGGACATGGATGGGCTTGCCTGGCTGGATGAAGGGGAGTTGGAGGAGGAGGATGAGGAATGGCTTTGCTGTATGAGATCGGGTAAGAGGTGAATGCGGCCCGCAAAGCCATTGCTCTCCTGGTGGCCGGGGCCGGGACGCTTTTTTTCACTCGCGCTCTGTAACCAAGAAAGGGCACACTTGGGTTTGAGCCGGCCCGAGCAGGAGGCGTAGGCCGAGTTGTGGCCGCACCGCTGTGGGAAAAACCAACTAGTCTATGGGAAATAATCATTGGTTAAAGTAAGTAAAACCTTCTGTTTGTCGGCTCCCATGACGTTTTGCTATTTTACTCCTCCCTGTTCGCAAAACGCCTTGCAGGTCCTTTTACTGCTGGAGCAAACATGTGAGAGCGATTTTAAATCCGTATTTTTCTCAGCGATCCAAAACTCCTACTTCTAAGATATTCTCTGAAATCACTCCAAAATGTTTTGATAGTTTAACAGCTCTCAGAGGGCCAACTGAAAGCTCTGTGGCTTGTTTCTGCTCACTAAATTTAGATAAACTGGGAGGACTTAATTAGTGTTTGTTTGAGAAAGCCTTTTCATTCCCGTCTGTGGCTGAATTTAAGTGTCAGCCAGTGAATATGAATTCGCTGCTTTTAGAAGACACATATTACAAACAGCGAACTGGTTATTAATGAGCCCCGCGACAGCGGCTATTCTCTGGCATCGGTTATGCGTTTAGTATCAACACAGGACTAAACCACTGATCACACTACGGGGGGTACGACTGGAGGAGAGGGGGGCATTGGATCACTTCAGAAAGCCACATCACCATCATGCAGGCACCAGGACATCGCGCAGACAACCAGTTGACCACGCTCCTTCACCAGTGGACCTAACCCGGAACAGCCAAGCTTCCACAGCCCACAACGGTTCAACCATTGGCTGCATCCAATAACGCGCCCCCCCCCCCGCTGCGAGACACAGAGTGTGTTGCACTAAGGCAAGCGCTGATGACCCAACGAGCCAATCCATTTGTCCTGCACTGAGCCGTCTGACGGCCCGGAGAGCGACAGCGCTTTCTCGCGGCTGGTTTTGTCAGATTGAAATGGGAACAACGCTCCCTCCTCTCACACAGCCATAGACCCAGAGGTGGAAGAGGCTACTGGACCTCCACCTGATCCTGCCTACTCAAGGCTGAGAAATACCTCCACCAGTGTCAGAGCACAAATGAGCCAAAATGAAGCAAAACTTTCAAAACAAAATGTCAAACAGAAAAGAGAGGAATGGGTGGAAAATGACAAGTCATATAAAACAAACAAAAATAAATAGGTTCCTTCCTCTTGGAAGCCCTCTGGTCTCTTACCTGTCTAACGACTAAGGTGCCATCTTTGCAGGGCGTGGTGGCAGGATCACTTTCTGCCTCATCGTGAACGATCATGGTCTTCACCGACTCAGTCTCGCCGTTGCTCAGCTTAGAGGAGCTGCTGTTTGCAGAGACAGAAAGGGAGCCACTTCGTCACGTGACACTGGTCAGGGTTCAAAGGTGGTGAAACATCAGCCTATCGACCTGGGGGGGAAGGGGGTGCTTACACTGCGCGGGAGTCCTCGGGCCCCGAGGTAGACTCGTCCGCACCCTCCTGGTCCACCTCCTCGTCTTCGTCGTCTGTGGTGCCCGACTCCTCGCTGGAGGAGGAGTAGTCCGTCACCTTGTGCGGGGGCCGGACGTCCTCCACCGCTCGCAGCTCCTTAGCCAGTGCGGTGAGATCCTGGTGACAGGGGCAGGAGTCGGAGGTCAGGGGTCGGGCGCACAACCAGAGGCAAGGCCACACCCCAGTCCCGGGTTCGTCAGCGATGGAGTGGTGATCGGCATGAGGGCGACAACTGGGAAGACCGAGCTTTAGCAATCACACATTCCCCCATTTCCCACACGTTCAGGCACACCCTGCCAGAGCGTGGGTTCTCTCTCTTTATTAACCACATCCTGCTCTCTGTTAGCCTGGCTGCGGTGTGGGTTAGTTTGTTCCATGTGTGGGGCAGGGTCAGCACAAGCATAGGCAATTAAGCAGGAGGAGGGGCTATGTGAGGTGTAGCCAATGAGGGGTCAGCTAACAAATGGTAGTGAGATGGACATGAGCCACAGACCCCCAAATACACTGCACATATTTAGCACTGCCACGGCTAAGAAACCCTTCCTTTATCTCTGTTTTTACCACTTAGAAATGTTATTTAGGACAGCTGGTGGCTGGTGGCATTGTGGTTAAGTCAGATTTGAATCAGTGGAGGAATGTAGAAACTGTAAGTGGTATCAGTGGATGAATGTAGAAACTGTAAGGTATCAGCGGATGAATGTAGAAACTAAGTTATCAGTGGATAAATTTGATACAAGAAAAATATTTGTATATCCCTTCCTTTTTGGAGTTTTAGCAGAATATATTACATGTGCCTTGTAGTCAAATTGGCCGTTAAAAGAAACAGGATGTATCAGCAACTGGAAAAAATGGTGTCATGGGTAGGGAGGGAGGAGGCATGGCAACCGAGCTGCGGGGGCGAGGGGGGGGGGGGTAATGATAATCCTGCGCGGGAGAGAGATTGAGCATGCGGCGGTCGGGCGAACGCATCACGCCTGCCAGCACGGGGGTTGTTAATCAATTCCATGACGCAAGCTTACCACGTCACCCTACAGAAAGAAATTCAGGGTCGCGCGGTCACGGCGGTCGGTGTTTTTGTCGCGATAAATAGAAGGATAAAAAGGAACACGTCAGGACACAAATGTCACGATGTCAATCAAACTGTTACAAGTGCTGCTACAGGAAGACGCCGGTTGATATGTGGAACCCCACTGCGACCCAGCAGTCCCTGTGGAGACGGTGCACTCACGGCCGGTCGGTTCGGTCTGACAAAGTCCTTCTTCTCCTCTGCCCGTTTCCCAGCATTCTCTGGCCGCTGCATAGGGGAGCCTTCCGATTTCGAAGACGCTGGGGGAGAGGGGAAAACCAACCCCTCATCACCTGTACATGTCTGTCAGCGTGCACTATAGCAAACCACCTACAAACGGCGTTTCAACGGCGAGAGCGTGGCTGGGCGTGTAACAGCGTAGCAGTGCTGCGGACTCACATCGAACCCGGAAGCGCTCCCCGGAGCCGCTCTGGGAGCCGGCCTGAGAGCTGGAGTTGCTGGAGCCTGAGGAGCTGCCGCTACCCGGCCGGGGGACCAGCTTCTCCACGCGGTCCCACAGCAGACGGGGCTCCACATTACTGAGGGGGGAGAGGGAGAGGGGGGGAGAGAGAGGGAGAGAGGGAGAGAGGGGGGGAGAGAGAGAGAGAGGGAGAGAGGGAAAGGGAGAGTGAGATGAAGAGGGGGCGAGAGAGTGAGGGAGAGTGAGAGGGGGGG
>JAOYSI010007592.1:0-12043 GCA_025775065.1 Hiodon alosoides | reverse complement strand
TGGCACAGTAGGTGACGGGCAAGCACGCCGCCCTGCGGGCTCTGTAGGGGACGGGCTAGCACGCAGTTCGGCTGGCACAGTAGGGGACGGGCTAGCACGCAGACAGGCTGGCATAGTAGGGGACGGGCTAGCACGCAGACAGGCTGGCATAGTAGGGGACGGCCTAGCACGCAGACAGGCTGGCACAGTAGGGGACGGGCTAGCACGCAGACAGCCTGGCACAGTAGGGGACGGGCTAGCACGCAGGCAGGCTGGCATAGTAGGGGACGGGCTAGCATAGAAGGGGATGGGCTAGCACGCAGACAGGCTGGCATTGTAGGGGACGGGCTAGCATGCAGACCCAAGATGCAGAGACACAAGACGAAGGGTTAAACTCAACGCTATGCAGATTAACGGCACATAAAAGGTACATAAAGGTACCAGCTAAGAAAATATAACAGAGCTGCAGCGTAATACAATAAAAGGATATCAAGTCTCTAGGTGCTCTGTGTTCAAGTGTAAGGTGGGCTGCAAAGTCGTCTGTCACATGATTGGGGTCGCCTCCTGGTAACGCTGCACATATTGGGCATATCTAAAAAATAAAAATCAGAAAGGGACTCAAGATTCAACACAGACCTAACTCAAACCAAACCAACCAACCGGCTACCTTGACGGAACACTACGACAAACAAATTTAATCTTTAAATCGACCACCACGGAGTTAACGCTGACCACGTTCTCAGATCTAATCCGCCCATACTTTCTGCTCGCTGTCAGGAAAGGTCATTTAAAATCTCTTACACTTCACAATCGAGAGAGAACCGAGCAGTACAGTAGCTGAGCTATTAAATCGCACGACTGTCAACACATTTGCATCACGCATCAACATTGGCCTTCCCCAGGTTTGAACAAGCTAAAACCGCAGACAAGGGGGCTCTTAAACCCCCGGCCATCGTTGTGAAACCAACGGGAACGACGCGGCCTTCGGAGGGCGGCTCAGAGAACAGACACACAATGAGATAGCCTAGAGCACCAGACGGGCTGGGCTGTCAGCGGTCGGCACTCACCACCTCCGTGGAGGTCTCCTGGTGCTCTGATGTGACGTGCTCCTGTAGGGATGTCTCTGTGTAACCCATTTTCCCACAGTAGGGGCAGGTGAAAGACTGTGGCTGTTCCACCGAGAAGGCCTCGCCGCCGTAATACAGGTCTGCAGGCACAAGACGACAGCACATAAACACGCAGTTGTCCATTTCGAGCGTGGAAAAAGATACTGCTTCATCACCAAGTGGTAAAGTCAGGGGAACACCAGCCTTACAGGTTAAGACTGAAATTAAAACGGCCAAGTTGAGAAAAAAAAAAAAAAAAACAGACGACAAATTGTAAAATAGACCTTTGGACCTTGCAAACTTGTTAAACCTTTGTGCAACACCTGAGCTCCCAGTATGCCAACTCCTCTGTAGCAGAGCTGAATATAAACAAAAGGCTAACTAGCACACTGGATGGAGGCCGAGCGTAACGCAGACTAAGAATTGCGCAGAATGATGAACAGGGGGCCCCCTTGTTTTGGCCGTGACACAAATACTTAACTTCAAATCAGGTCACATCAAGCTGCTTGATGAGAAGAGAGTGAAACGTGAACGGTAACCTCTACAGAGGAACGCGTGAAGGGTAAAAGTCACCCACCCGTGTTATCATGCACAGCACGGCCACTTACCAAAATCTACCCTAGTTAATATACACTGCATTGGGTGCTCTGTAGTGTGTCTGGTGGTGGTGGCTCCACTCTCGTAGCAGGAGGCACACAGGTCGTAGTCGTAGCAGATCAAACACTTGTACCGGCGCCCTCGGAAGTTTCCTTTCAAACACGCGTCACAGCTGACCCCTGGAAGACACAAGCGGGAGCGTTAGCGCGGGCGAGCACTGCCTCCGCGGGCTGGGACAGCATGCGGGACGCGGGACGCGCCCCCCGTAGCCCGTCCAACAAGGCCGCCCAGGGCCCCGCACATCCAAGCATTGTTCACAGTCCTTTTCTTATTGTGCCCTTTAAACTGTCCGGACTCAGTCAACCACCATGCTGCGCTAATGAGTAGGGGGGCACTATGAAAAGAGGGAACCGATCGAGACACAGCGTTCAAAGCAGCGAAACTGTAAACTATGTTTACTGTAAACTATGTCACTAGCAGCATGAGACACAAAATGCATATTACACCCAATCAAGATAAATTGTCAATTGTAAAGTTTATTTTATGATACAATGCACTATACTATACAATGACTAGCCTGTTAGCATGAGAGAGGGAACCTAGCACATACTTTGGTCAAACCTAAAATAATCTTGAATGTCTTACCTGTAACAAACTGCTTTTAGCCTAAAAGAAACAGGTTTCTCATGCTTTCTTTGTAATTAAAGAGCACAAACCCATTACAAATGACCCAAAGAACCTTTAGAGTTGTACACACAGCAGACAACTGTGAGGCGGGGAATGTCTTTTTAAAAACCTAATCTACAGAAAAGGTTTACACAAATATAACATTTATATACACTTAACGTAAAGTATACTACTTCTGCCTACCCTCCATTATTTAACCTGTCAAAGTTGCCGGCCTTTAAAAAGACAGGTACTATTTATACTGCACTAGACCCAGCTTTAAATCACAATCATCCCACTATCAGAGAGTTGGCCTTCAGGAAGGTTTTCAAAAGGCAACATCTGGCGGGAGATGGGACAGTTAAGCATTCCAGAGTTTGGGGGGGTGACAGACTAAGAGGAGGAGAAAGAATGTAGAAATATTTACAAAAGTGGAATTAGGCTGCATTTACTGAATTACACTATTCATTTGGAACTAAACTGAATCAGCAGAGGAAAGAGAGAACACTGAGTCGAGTTAAATGAGTTAAAGACGCCTCTTTCTGTGTGTGTGTGTGTGTGTGTGTGTGTGTGTGGGTGTGTGCGCGTATATTATACATTTGATACCGTGTGGAAAAGACTGAAGTCGAAATCAGTATCTCTGGGCAATACCTAAATACCTACATTGAGGCTAGTGGAGATTAAAAAACAAGTTCCCCGCCACAGCAAGACTCTGATCTCCCGGGCCATCATGGCACATCACCAAAGCCAGCCAAGGGATCCCTTTAAGGAGGGTGGGGGCACACGGCTACCCACTCAGGCCAGTTCTGTCACAGGTACACTCACCACAACACAACGACCTTCACAAGCGTCCCAGCCCAAACGCAACGGCTAGGGGGAGCCTTTTGGAGAGACGGCTAAATGTTTCATCCCACAAATGCTCGATTAATTCAGTCCGAGAAATATAAGACTGACATGATTCACAGGGGATAAAATAAAACCAAGATCAAATGTTTTTTTTTTTTTTTGTTTTTTTTAAATCATAAAAATTCTAAATTGATGCCATGCAGATGTCGAGGTATTTGTAGCATTTTCATTAGAAAAGGACGCTATTTTGTATTTGGTTTATAATTGAACAATGATATCTGGGAAGGGTAACATGGTTTTTGTTTCTATCCCACAAATGTTGCCAGTCCCATGTTAACTTTACATATGCAATGCAGTCTTCACCAGGCAACAGAACAGTACATATATACTCTATGGCCAGAGACCTTTAAAGGCATCTCACAAATAGCCCCTAGAGCTCTTGTGCCAAATTTGGTACTACCGGCTTGTCCAAAAGGCCATATAGACCAACGTAACCCAAAAACCGATTCACGCCATTTGACAGGGTGGATACAATCAATAATTCCAAGACCAGTGTGCGCCACTATACCTGCGTTGTGTTTTAAAAAAAATTTTTAATCAACATTCCTTACTGATATTTATTAAGAGGGAATTTTTCCAAAAACATGCACAAGTACTTTGGACTCATTTAGCTGAAATAAATAAATGCATGGGTCAGCACTGCATGAAATAAAGGGAATCATTCACTGCTCGTTCAAGTGTGACTAAACTTGTACAAAGCCATGTTCAGACCGGGCTACAGACAGAAGGCCTGAACGCTAACATGCTACTCAAATATGATGTTCGCATGGTCCGGGTAAATTAACTCGATTTAAAAAGCAAAACGCCCGCCACCAGTGAGTTGCACAATGACCCCTACGGTCCAGATTTCGCAGGTTCGAATACAGATAATGTCATCAATTACGACAGCAGCGGTAGACAACGACCAGAGCTGTGTCCAGGCTACGGTGCGTGAGAACCGACAGGACACGGCTCGCCTCTCGTACGGGCAGCATGGGCTGTCTGAAGTGACGAATAGCTAAAAGGCAACTGGGTTCGAAGATGAAGAGCATTAGCACAATTTCCGATGGCGATTATGGACAAGAAAACACATATGGCCACCTTCTTAAAGCAACGTGTCATGTGTCCATTAAAAGGAAATAACTGAAAATAAATTGATTAGCCCAATTAACTACAGTATAGTTGAGTTTTTAAGTTTGAGGTAAGTTTCTAAGATTTAAATAAATTTAGGTGTCGCTTTCTTGCTATAAGTTAATACATTACTTAAAGATATATTTGCTCTGCAGTACTATTCGCGAATAGTTTTCAACAGTCAACATTCTAATATTTATGATAAGATGACAACGTTATGTACGAACATAAGACATAGTAGAAAGCCAAGGAACACGATAAGTTACAATGTATTTATGCACCCTGACAGCCACTTCATAAATGTTCCGATCAAATTCAACATTCTCACCAGTGATCATATCACATTTCGTTTCCCCATTAAAAAAAAAACACACGCCGGTTTATCAACGCACATCTGTGATACGATTAAAATAAGACTGCCAAAATAAAGTGTGCATTAAAATCAATTGACGATTTTGTGTCATACACCACGATGAAAAATAAAATATTTTAACAACTAATATGAGTAACCCAAACCTAAGCGACTGTTAAAGAATCTTATACACCTCCGTAATAGCAATTAACAATTGGCTGTCCGTCGGTGGGTCACTTTTTTTCCATCAAGAGGCGATAGGTATAGCTATTTGCAGTGAAGCCATATTAACCATTGAGAAAAGAAGCTATGTCGACTAATATTTGCGACATGAACGAGAAATGCTTCAATGCTTAATACTTCAAATTAACACAAGACAGTTAGCTAGCAAACTATAGTAGAGAACGTTAATAATACCACAGTCCGAACTGGCCTACTAGTTAGCAGTCAGGCTGGTCAGCTACATCACGGAAATGGCCAGGTACCAATATGGACAATATTGCAAAATTAATAGATCGACGTATAACCACGACTCAACGTCGTGAGATTAACCCGGGCATACACACCGTAGTTTTTTTCCTTTTCATATATAAGATACTAAAGTTACTAACTAGTAGCCGGCTACTTGCATAATAATGTTTTCCGACGTAGGCCTTGGTCAGGCCTCATCCTTACATGGCAACCTTGATGACAGTGCATTCACCACCTTGGAGGCTAAATACTAAAGACACACGGAAAATGTACCACTTAAGCCCACAGCAACGACTAAAATCAACAATTCGACTTTACCCGTAAACTGGGAGCATGAACGCCGACATGCGTCCTACTCGGCCCTACCTAATTTAACTAGCCAACAACTACCCAGAGCCACTTCAGGGGGTCTCCCTGAAGGTTTATAGTCTCCGTCCTTGCACTAATTCGACACGGTCAGGCTTTAGTAAACTAAATTTCAGGAAGCAAGAATAAGCTTGGGGGTAAATTGCTTATTTTACGGTGTCCGCCATGATGACATCAAATTCACCCAATGCATTTCAATACAAAACACGGGAACCGTCGCAATGTTCGGCAAGATAACTCCTATCGTCTTCCCGTCACACAGATCCACAATTATTTACTTACCTTCATGTCGGGACATCCTACAGACGGTGACACAGCCCCCTCCTCGGGCTCCCTAGCACGAATCACTGAAGAAGATACCGTTTTTTAGATGTGAAACCGGGGCTGGCTCGCTCTCACGCCTATTTTCTCATAAAGATGGATCCGGAGCTTCGGCTCTCCGCTTCCCCTTCGTCGTCTATCACCGAGGCTGTTACTGACGGAGAGCTGGAGGACTGAATTCGAACCGCTAGAGGGAGTAGCTCGCAACATGCTTACTCAATTAACCCAGGAGGCCCAAGGTGGTTGACTCTTAAAAACACGTAACCGGACCGTACATGTAAGCGTTGGCAGTAAAAAAAAATGTTTCAAACTGCGCTCATAATATGCCAAGCTAAGTTATTCCATAATTCCATTCGGTATCTCTAAATCATTCGCAGATATTTTGATATCACTTTTTGTGTATTTGCAGATATCGTTAAACAATTTATAGATATATTTACATCCTTGATGAATTCAAATGCATATTATTTAGATATGAAACAATTTAAATATGTTGGTAAATGATTTAAATATATCTTTAAAGGAATGAAAGATATCTCTTATCTAAATTATAATTTGGCTTGTGATACTTATCCTATTAAACTGTTGCAAAGACTGGGTGACAGATTGACTATTGTTTTCTGTATTTAACGCATGCTTAGGTGGTATGCAATTTTTTATTGGTAATTGTGATTTTGTTTAAGTTCATTGGCTCTAGGGTTTCTTGTTTTTGTTTTCATTTTGGAAAATGCCTTCTGTACAGTGCATTGTGACAATCTGATTATAAAATGTGCTTTATAAAATTTGCATTTATTTTTGAATAATCAGATTTTGTTTTTACTGACTTGTATGCCCATAGCAACGAGTAAAATCAGCTGAACAGATATCCATTTCAATATCAATCTGGTTTCAGGACCAGAACCAGAGAACTATACACTGAGAGGGGGTTCCAAGAAGCCTCATTAACAGTATCTTTTTGAGAGTTTTATTTTGAGTTTTTATTCATAATGACAGTCAAAGGTAGAGAAGGTTTCTATGAGACTTCAGGGAGGCCACCACACTTGTACACAATATGCATTATCTGAAAATTTGTAATTTATGTAAATTTGCTTACAAACCTGGTGGATTTTGTATAAATATAGTGACCCATTTTATATAATTTTTAAAAACCCTCTACAGTGTGATTGATTAGCAAACTAGCTAGTACCAATAAGGTGTGCCAACTAACTGGTTAGCTCCCTTACCTTCGTATGTGCTTGACGATAAATTGTTATTGCAGAGAAAACAACATTGGGTTTTTGGAACCTTTCAACTTGGACATGTTTTCAGGGTGAGATATAAGCTGGATGTACCACTTTGTTGAAATTTCAGTGTGCCTGCATCTCCTTCCTCATCACCAATCCAGCTTTTAACAGCTGGGTCCGATTTCCAATATTTCCTGTGTCATGGTTGACTTACAAAGTTAAGAAGAGTCAGTGGGCTCTCTCGTGAGCTGATCATGTTGACAATTAGTCATTTTAATGGATCTTTGACAATCACAGTAATAAGCACTAAAATCAAGCAAACAGTACGTAGATGGCTATGTATATGCAACAGGTTTCCGAGCAAATAATAATTTTCACTCGTCTTTCATTGTCTTCTGTGCTGCGCTGAGGTTTGGTCCCACTTGCACCTGCTAGTGGAGAAATTGAGGACATTTGCGTGCTATAGGTGATACATTTGTCATTTAAATATTTTTAAGCATGTTCACGTGGTAAGCAGGCAGAGGCATGCTTAGTCTGGGTGTGATTCTAGACAGGAAACCAAGACGCCATTTTACAATGTTTTTTTTATTTCATTTTACACAAAAACAACAAACTTCACACCAAAACAGAGGAAAAACCCTATTAGCTAGTCCATATCGACAGATTTGTACAAGTAACAAATTACAGGTTCTATTGAAAGTGATGTAATACCCATGTGGTTATAATTCTTCTTCATTGAAGTGGAGGCTTTACCTAATTGCTGGTACAGTTGCTTCAGCGTCCTTCTGTAAGAACACGCAGGAGTCAACCACCTAGTTGTCAGGTACAGATATGGCTAGGATATATAAATGTGTGTAGTTCTGGTAGTAATAAAGGAAATGCAATAGCAATGAACAAATGTACATGTAATATTAACATAGCAATGTTAATATTACATGTGTATTCGTTTACATAGTGATTAGCATTATTTTAGCTAGCAATCGGATTGCTATTGGCATCTTAGATAAAAGGGGCAGCCTTCTTCGGTGAATAGGGGCTCCTATAAGGGAGGCCCTCTTTGATGAATTATTTAATACTTTAGCAGGTGCATTTATCATTTAATCCATAGTCTCTTTGCACCAAACAATCAATCAACAAACCTATTCTTAAGTCGTTAGCCATACAGGTATGGACATTTTAACCCAGGCACTATACTAGGTCCTAAACATTCACTATGTTTCCTTACTCTTTGGGATTCAATTTACACATCGTTTTCCAATTAGGCCATGTGGCTTCTAAGTTGCATAGGTGAAGAGTGACCGTTGACTGACGGGCGGATTACCAGGCTGAATCGTCTTATCGGTTGCCTGGTGACCACCTGGATGAACACCAGAGGATCCTAGGTCAGGTAGATGGTGAAGGGGCATACGGTGCAGGTTGAATAAATATCAAACCTGTGTTTTTATATGAGATAGCTTCACAGTTACATGAATTCGACATTTAAACTAAATGATTTAATCATTAATATTATGAAAGTTGAAGAAATCTGCTAAAGTGTGCACTTTAACATTGATGCTCAATGCTTTAAACTAAAGATGATTCTATGTTCATTTGCTATGGCTCCTGCAGCCAGCAATTAGCTTATTTATTTTGTCTGTGAATAAACCCCGTATATAACTGATCTGGAATTCTCCTGGGTGAACCACTCAGTTTCACCCATAAGATTGCTGCTGCTCTGCTTGGGCACCTCTTTGATATTCGTGGCATGATTTTTACCGTGCTCATTCGTGGCGTGATTTTTTCAGCTCATTGCCTGATTACCCCACTAGGGGGAAGCACCATACTGAAGAGGAACTTTAGACTCACATAGAAACTCATTTCTACGAGACAATTTGATGTACTGCAAGTGAATACAGCAAGATTTTCATACAAAATTTTAGAAATACCAAAGCATACATTTTTTCCGCCAAATTTACAAACAGAAACCCTAATTTCACAACTCCCTGAAAATGAAAATCCTGGGAAGGAAAGAGTGGACCGTGACCCTTGAAGCCAATGTAAATTAGTTCATTGTTAAATATTTTTATCGTAATCTCTTAACTTACACTATTTACCTATTTACACTTTGAGTATTTTTAAATGCAATCTCTTCTTTATATATCTTTGTTATTTTTTTCTATATGGTATATAGGTAAATGTATATGCAGCTGGACTTTTTATAATCATTGTTTTCTGAAACCACTTTACCTGTAAAGTCATATGAATGGGGCTGACTTCACCCTTCTTCTTGGCTGGCCCTTTTGCTCGGCCGTTTTGCTCTTGCCTCACTCCTCGTGCTGGTTCGGGACTGCTCTTGTTACCATCTGTTTTCACTTCCTGTGCATGTAAATGAAGATCAACACAGTGGAATATTTCACACACGCACACAAACAATTCCAGGACAGATAAGAACAATCTGCCAACTTGTCATGATGGCTTCTAGGTGCGTGTCCTGTTTGGAAATGGGATGGGATGGGACTCCGTGACCCTCTTGAAGGTGATCAAAAAAGGAGTCTACGTTATATTTGGCATAGCCTCTCTCGCTGAAGTCCGCCGGGCACACCATAGTAGATAACAGAGTGGTCATTGCAGTTCTTTATTGCTTGAAACTACGCAGATGCATCCTTGGGATCGGTATATATCCATTGGATTCGTTTTGCACTGCTGTTGGTGTTTTAGTTCGTCAAATCTGATTTTGGTTAAGTCTGGGTGACCGTCAACAGTATGAGAAGCTGTCAACATGTACCACAACATTAAATCCTCTAAATTCCGGGATGACTAGGCATTTAACTAAATATACTACAAATAGTTAAACAATAACAAAATGAATGTTCTCAACTGGCCATCTCAATTTCTAGACCGCAATTTAGTTTGACATTTGAAGTTCAAACTCAAGAAAGCAGAGCCCAAACGAAAACAAAACCAAAGAAAATCCGAAGCACCCAGGGAATTCAGTTCTGCCAGAAGGGAAGAAATCCCCCGTCTGAAGTGACAGAAACGAAAGAAATGCTACAGGAAACGTCTTGTCAGTATAATCCATGCCAGATGAAGAGTTATAAAATAAAATAAAAACACTTGAGTGAATAATCGAGTAACCGTCATTATTTATTATTATTTATTTTATTTAACATTATGCGCAGAGCTGGTATAATGAATAGAGGGTAATTATATGAATATTAAATTATGGCATATATTTAAGCACTGGTGTGAATAAATATGGAGGACACTGAAACTTCGTGTAAAAGATTGTCTGTATTGGGTGACGAAAACTTGTTATTTGTTTGTTTGTTTTTTTTTGATAGGCTATAAAGGGGGTGGGGTAACAAAAACTAAGATCCTGTATGAAGTTATGGTATTTTCGGGCATGACATATTTTATACCAAAATACATTTGGACATCCATTTTTTACATTTGTAAAATGAAAAAGGCTGTAATTTTCGAGATAATAGCTGTAAGCAGAGCTCACAATGTAGTCAGTTCCACAATGCAACATGTAGAACGGATTGCAAATTATTTGCTGAAATGGAAGACACACAAAACCCCATTCCATTTTCTTCTGTCAAAAATAACATTTTAATACATTAGCTCCGACTCTTTACCAACACGGTAAATTGACATGGCAAAAGGTTTTTATTGCTCGGGGGAAAGGAAGCCATTTTGTGTGGTGAGGTATGTCTGTGTATTTCTGTGTTCACGTCAGTAACAGGAAGCGTATCTTTGTACCTATGAGAGAGAAATATTGTGTGCTGGGGAGCTGGGTTGTGCTGTAGTAACAACACCCAAACCTTTTCATCTCACCGAGTCCTTTCGGCCGCTTCCCTCGTCTACTCTATATGCAATGGATGGGTAGGTAACTTATATTTGTTTCGAGTAGTCGCCGAGTTTATGTATATTACAGCAATGTAGGAAGTGTATAAATATCGAAGTAGTTTTCTTGCGTGCGTATCGAGATATGACTGAAATGTTAATAGCACGACAGAAAATACAAGACGAGGAAGAGAACGAGGGAGAAAATAGTAGATCCCAGACAGCGATTATATTGATTTCGAACATTAAATATTTTTATGATCATTCTTGGAGACACAACAATAGGGCCGCACATGTGGCTGAGGTTTTTTTTTTTTTTTTTTTTTTTTTTTTCCTCCACCAACCATCCATCTGTCCGTATGGGGGTTTGAATGTTTATTACTAGAGTTTGTTAAAGGAAGTATTCGTTGACTTACGTTTTGAAACTATTTCGAATATATTTTACTACACAGTAGCTTATATTTTAAATGTATGTAAAGAACGAATGTTTCTTTACATTGGTTTGGGATTTTAAGCAGTTTAAATCTTTAAAAATGTCCTAGAGCTTAAGGAAATATCTCTCTGCTGCCATTTTAAGATCACCAAGGGGCGTTACTAGTAAATCGTTTAGCTCGCGAAAACAACGCTTTTCGGCATATTTTCTGTTTAGCAGAAGTGTGGATACAGTTAATAGCTATTATAAAGAAAATAAAATCCTCTAAACAAGGCTATTCTTGTACAAATGGCATTGTTTCTAAATAATTAAACAGGATTTGGAAACGGGGTAATTGTTTAATACGATTCGTCTGTGTGTGAAATGCATTTGGCTTGTGGGCGGACCTTATCTGTTATGAGCGCTTTGATTGTATTAGTAAAGCAACATATTACTGGGGATTCGGTTTTTTTGAGCATCTTCGTTTTCGATGCCGACGATTGTATTTTAAGTAAGGTGCATAGTTACAGAGGCATTATTATTCAACCAAATGTATGTAATTGGGCGGACTCGGTGAAATAGACACGGGTAGAAGTGGGGGGGGGGGGGGGGGGGGGGTGTTTTGGTTTGGTGGGCGGTTTAAAAAAAAAAAAAAAAAAACGTTAAAAAAAAAAAAAGGGTTACCCCCGGGTGGGGTTTGGAATGGGTT